>JACYXH010000802.1:7304511-7427011 GCA_026745465.1 Lota lota | reverse complement strand
GAATAAAAGAAACTACTACTGAACATCAGCCCATATATGGTGTCTGCATGTCTGGCTACCAAGATGTTGTCATGTGTTATAACATGCCACAACCCCCAATGTCCAATAGGGGGCAGTGTTTTGCACTAGAATGAGTTTTCTCAACGATAAATACTTTAAAGACCAAGCTGCCACTCCTTTAGTTTACTACCCACCCTGTAGTTCTTTTCCTGTTCAAACTGCTCCTCGAAGAGCCGGATCTGTTTCCTGAGCGAGTGAATGTGTCTATTCAGTGACAAGATAGAAACCTGCTCTTTGGCCACCTCCTCTGATTGCGTACGCACACTGCGATGAGCCCTAGGCACACACACATAAAGGCACAGACATCAGATACACCTGTCATTATGGATTTAAGTAAATGGATGGTGAATACAATGCATACAAACAGTAGTCCCCTACATCCTTTCAGTGTGCTTCTACCCCGAGTTAAATATGCAGTATTTGTATATTTGGAAATTGCAAATGCATATTTAAACATTAGAATTCATCACGCATTTATTCATATATACGAGAAAAACGACACCTTAAAAATAATCTATACAACTTTAAGCGCTGACTTGATGACTATATAAGCATGAATATACTCATACATAACATATCATCATCATAGAATTAAAACAAATATATAAAATGAAGTTATTTAGTTTCTAAGTTAAAATCGAATGTATTACAATCATCTTTATTATTATTATTATTATTATTATTGTATATGTGCATCAGTGGAGGAGTGCACTTACATGTGGCTGTTCTGGGAGCCGGGCGGCGAGGGGGCGCAGTCAGGGTCAGACAGGAAGCGCAGGCTGGTGCTGAGGCTGGGGCAGCGGGGCGACAGGACCGGCCCGTCGCCGGCCCCCATGTGCTGCAGCAGCAGCAGAGCAGAGGAGGAGGAGGGGGAGGTGCCGGTGGAGGGGGGTCCGGGGGCGGGGTCCAGCACGGGCATGATGTCATCCTGGTCGGGCTGTTGGGCCCCGCCCACCAGAGTCGCGCTACTAGAGACCTGCTGCACTGGACTGAGCCCTGAGAGAGAGAGAGAGAGAGAGAGAGAGAGAGAGAGAGAGAGAGAGAGAGAGAGAGAGAGAGAGAGAGAGAGAGAGAGAGAGAGAGAGAGAGAGAGAGAGAGAGAGAGAGAGAGAGAGAGAGAGAGAGAGAGAGAGAGAGAGAGAGAGAGAGAGAGAGAGAGAGAGAGAGAGAGAGAGAGAGAGAGAGAGAGAGAGAGAGAGAGAGAGAGAGGTGAGCTACAGAAAAAATATTGGCATAATTTTTCCATAAGTAATATAAATAAATATTTAAGGAATTAGGAATAATAAACAATTGCGAATAGATTAAATGTTTCTGTCCAGCTCTATGTGAAAAACCATGAAATAAAAATGAGGTTGGGCAGGGTGAGGGGCTTTCACCGAGTCACCTCCTTCTCTTACCGGTTTGAGACGGCAGCGATGGGGGTGAGGAGCAGAGGAGGAGCGATGGGGGGGAGGAGCAGAGGAGCAGCGTGGGGGGGACCAGGCAGGGCTCCGCTGAGGCCACCATCTGGAGATGGACGGGCTTGGCCCCCTGGACTGGGGGCGGACCCCCCTGATCAGACTCCAGGGCTTGGAACTTGAGGCGCGGGCTCTGGAAGCAGAAGCAGAACATTAGGGCTTCAGGGTCTGGACTGAGGAGCGAGGGGAGCTCCTTATTTTGGACCAGTCTGGAGACTGGAGTCTGGACCTGGTCTTGCTGTGCCGTGGGAGACTCTGGTTCAGTCCAAACCAGAAAGCTGCAAGTCGTTTTGGTTTGGAAAGCGTTGAAGGTGCGCGGTTCAGAAATTCAGAAGTTCAGAAAAGGAAGAGAATTGTAACGTTGAACAGATTGAACGCCAAGGCTGGCAGGTTGCTTTCAGTGGAGATCCAAAAATAAAATGATCCCCCTCAGAGAGGGGATTCTAATGTACCTTCATTCAACTATCCCCAATCAGTTCAAAAGCAGACATGCGAACAGACGCTCAGGATTATAACATAAGAAGCCATCTGTAAATCGGTTCAAACAATCAGGGGAATAAAAAGCCCAGCCTTGGCTCGGTCCAACTCTCCTCAATATGTCTTCCCAGGGCATCCGCGAGCAATCAGCGTGTCCGGCAGAAAGAGAGAAACCAATCCAATCAGGCAAAAGTGTTCCTGTTCTCTCCAGTCAATTCAAGCGAGTCTCGATTCCAGACCAAACGTAGCGGCGTTGAAAAGCTCCCCGAAAAGCCCCTCACGATCTGGCAGTCCCTGCTGGCCGATCCCAGATCTCCCGGGATCTACTGAGATCCGAGATGCAAGGTGCGATCGCGTCTGTGTCTGTATGCGAATCTCAGTCTGCGGGAGAATCACGACATCCCACTGAATGCATCATAGGGCGGCTCTGGCGTCTCGCTGGAATCTCGCCTCCGGGCTCTTGTGATGCATGCTCAGCCTCCACATGGATTATTCATCGCACCCCCAGGAGGAGGAGAAGGAGAAGGAGGAGGAGGAGGAGGAGGAGGAGGAGGAGGGAGGCGGGAATACCGCTCACGTAGGCACGCGTGTGTGTGGGGGGGGGGGGCTATGATGAGGGGTCTCCACAGCAACGTTGACTGACGTTGACGACGGGAGATCTATTTCGGGGAAGCCGTGCACCTTGGTGTAGGTACACACACTATGATCACTAGATTATTCAAGGCATTGTGCAAAGGAGAAAAATACATCGAATTGTGGACGTTATGTTCATTAGGCGCAGATTATTTTCATTTAGATTTTCTATTGGGCAAACCATGGTTTCAACACAAGGAAGACTTGATTTTTTTATCTCCATTGTTAAAAGAAAAGCCACAATCATCCTCGTCTTCGCTGTCTCCGACCTAAGATTTACAACCTCTTCCCCCTCCCTGACCATTCATTCATAAAAAATAAAGCTGCCTCGTGCGCCACACAGAGGCGGTGTGGGGGGAGGGTTGGAGGTGTGGGTGTGTGTGTGTTCAACAGCACACACACAGCCTCTTGGTCAATGTATGTACATACCCACACAAAAGCCCAAGAGTGTGCATGCACACACACACACACACACACACACACACACACACACACACACACACACACACACACACACACACACACACACACACACACACACACACACACACACACACACACCCGCCCACCCACCAACAAACATAAACATGAGGACACAGGGATGCACACGCCACATTGACGTGCACACGCACATATACACACACAAATACACACACACACACACACACACACAACGCTCATAACTCTCTACTTGAGAAAACGTGTTCATTAGCGCATCTTAATTCACTAGATGGGTAGGGTAGAGGGAAGGAGAGCGAGACAGAGTGGGTGAGCGAGAAAGAGCAAGCGAGACAGAGTGAAAGAGAGTTTCTTACGTCAGAGCTTTGTCTACAGCCTCTATAATTGTATCCTCTGTCAGATTCATCTTAATGCTACAACCCCACATCTCCCCTGCAGGAGCACACAGGGTACAAGCTGTCACGACTCTCACCCTGCAATGACTCACAGGCCTGCATGTAACACAGGCACGCACGTACCTATGCACGTATTCAGGTACCACATGCACCAGTCATGGTGACATACATGGGCGGCATTTGAGTTATAAAACATCATGATACTATTATTCAATGCAACAAACAACAAAATACAACAAAACAGGCCATTTCTATATGTCAATTTTCATTTCAACACTAATTATATACTTATGTCCCTCAACTTTGCTACACACTGCATATCAGGGATCGAAGGGCGTAGAAAGCATTATTAAGGAGGGGTGCAACAAAAAATTTGAGGTGCTAAGTTTTACGCCTGGATATTTACTGACGAGAAAGTCCTTCATCGACCATGTCACAAAGACAATTTTGCACAATCACATTCCACTGACGAGAAACCACCTTTGGCTAAAACATTCAACCATTTCTCTTATCTTAGTGAAGGGCAAAGTTTCAGTCATGCTACTTTAGCACACTTATTTAGCTACCAGAAGTCCATACATTTCTGCTAGCTAAATAAGTGTGCTTAAGTTTAACTTGAAAGGCGGTCCTGACCCAAAGATGGCTACAACGCCCCCTAGTGCCATACATACATAAGAGTATGTATGCAATTCTACCCCGTCATAATTGTCCATCACTTCCATACGGCACATCTACTTTGCAGACACCTTAAAAAGGCCCTCAGCTCGAACCTTTTCTTCTGTTGAAACCTATTTATTTAAGCCTAAATCCTCATCATCTTACAGTCACTAGATGACATAAGCTTCATACCATTTATATAATTAGATAAATTAATATATTGGCATACAAATAGATTTTTGGCAGTAACTGGTTCCACGTGTATTGAATTGGATGTGAGACCACATGCTGAGAAACATGGTAATCAGATAAAGGGAATGGTGTGTGTGTGTGTGTGGAATGGAATGTACACGCACGCACAAACGCACGCACAGTTATTTTTAGGCTATCTTTTCGTTTTTCGTGTACATTTTATTGACGGTTTACCTTGTCTCCATGTCCCAGAGTGCTGGCTGCTATCGGACTCCCTGTGCACAGACCAACCCTGAAAGACAGAAGCACAGGGCACATCATCAAGATGAATATAAAAACAAGCCGTGGGAGACATGTACGGCATTTAGAAAGGGCACTGGTCTAAAAGAAAAAAATAAAAGCAGTTGATTTTGCATCATCATGGTTGTCACCCTCCACATTCACAACATGACCACGTGTCATCTAAAGCCTGTTGGTTATCGTATCTGCAACCCAAATCAATGCATGACAGTCGCAGTCACGGCTCCAATCCGACCGATCGTTAGTGCGTCGCATTGTTCTCAGCTGCCACACTTAATAAAATAAGCCTTCTGCCATTATGGCTTCTAATGGCCCAAACCAGTAGTGTGTATGGATTGAAGTGATGGACACGTATAAACAAGAGCCATCAGCCATCATATGCTGTGTTGGATGGCTGGCTGGTCAGGCTGCATGCGTGTGCCCCGTGGTGGGTCAGTGTTATCTGAACTGGGTTATATTAAATGCATGACACAGGCTAAGGCAGTAGCACACTGCTATGTAACCCTACTTCTCTGACTGGCTGACTGAGTTGCTGACTGACTGACTGGCCAGACGTGGGGCTAAGAGTGAGAAAAGGCAGGAACAAAACAGAAGGGATCCTACTGAAAAGGAACAAGAGCCACAGCAACACGACCTCAGCAGCGGGAGAGACAAGGATGGATCACCACAAGCAGGGGATGAATGATATCTACCGTTTAAAAATAGGCATTGCTCATTTTTTAATGCTGGGACTTCGCTCAAATATGTTGGAATTATACGAATAAAAAAAGGCCAATCTAAGGCAATTGTATGCCATTTATTCTAAGAAACAAACTATCCTTCTACCCACCTCTCTGCTTGGGTTTGTCTTTGCTCAGTAACTGATGAAACCAGTTCTGGATCGATGGGACCCTGGAAAACAATTCGATTCAACAGAAGCTAGCTCAATGAAAGCTATTGGGAACGTCAACATTTGAGACAATAATCATGATATATCTTCTTTCTCAAAATAAATGGAATAAATGGACAATGAACTGACATTAAAAGTTGTTCAATATTAATATGCATTGCTAATTATACAGTGACAGCTCAGACGTCTGGTGAGCTGAAAAAAAGTCACGTTGGCCTATCAGGGTGAGGGAGCTGAAGGGGACAAAATGGAAAGAAAGAAAAGAGCTCACGAAGGAACAAAAGACAGACAGACGGACAGACAGACAGACAGACAGACAGAAAGCAAGCTGTTCAGACTATATTCATGGTACGGAACGTGATAGTGGTACCGGTTCGGGGGCGCAAACCCTGGAGCGGATGTCTTTGCAGGACCAGGGAAAAGCGTCCCTCTGGTCTCCCCTGTTCCTCCCCCCCTCCCCCTCTGCCTCGCCATCCCTCAACGGCGGAGTCCTGCCATTTGGCCCCGGCCTATAAACAATGAAAACAGTTCACTTGTGTTGTTCAATACAGTAATCAAAAAAGAGAGGGCTGCAGGTTTAAGGATTTGGCTGGCTTGCTAATGCCCCAGGTTCAGTGTTTACATTGTCTCATTGGATCGAGATGGAAATCAGCCATGGTTTTCGTTGAACTCAGTGTGTTCCGAAATTGGGCTGTTGGCGAGCCATTGGCATCCATTCGAGTCCTAACCGGTTTTAGCAGCTCCCACAGCAGTATCTTGGTTTGTCCAACACAAGTAAGCGCATACAAACTACCACGGCTAGGTCGTTTACTCCAATAGCGACCACAAACAAACAAGTTTCGATTCTGAGTTTAGACGCCACTGCGCATGCACACGGACCTCGAGTCTGAGAGGCACACAGTTAGAATTCTGAGCAGAGGATAGTGGCTGTGTTTTTAACGTTTCCATAAGTGGCAAGGGTAAGGGTAGGAAGGGGTGCTTCTGAACTGATTGGAACACAGCCTAAGCCTACACGTCTGAATCGAGTGCTCAGCTGTACCCAGTTGTATGAATGCACGTAGAAGCCTCTCAGTCCCTCCAAGTCCGTCAGCACGCGCAGTGGCGTGTAAACACCGAATCTAAACGTGGCCTATGAAAAATCCATTAAGAAAAAGAGAGCAAATAGAGACGGGCTACTTACTCTCCTATGGTAGAGTCAATCTCCACCTCCTTTCCCGGAACGGACCAAACCGGCCCGAGAATGAGCTGCCGCTGGGCTGAGCCGGCATCAGCGGGGCTGGGGGCCATCCCAGAACCAGCAGTGCCCCCCTGCAGCTCCACTGGCTGGTCCAGGGTCAGCTGCTGGGTGCTGGTGGTGAGCTGAGAAGACTCCAGGGTGTCAGACCTACACACAGGAGGAGGAACAATGCTAGTTATCGTGCATGAATAAAATGTTCAGTATTTAAAGTGTTGTTCTCTGAGATTATAATATTAAAAACAATATTTGATATTTTTAAGTTTAAACTTGCATGCTAGAATGTGTGACGATCTCTCCGTCTATGCCTGTTGCCTTCCTGACCTAATTGGTTGGCCAATAGGCAGAATGTCTATTTAAATTCTGCTTGTTTGTCATTCTCTCTCTCATGCTCTGTTGGGTTGTGCCACTCATTGTTCTGGGTTACCTCCATTCAGGGCTGTTGGCAGTTTGGCTTCACCTCAACATGCATACACCATATACTCCACACACCCACCTTGCTTCACTTCTGATGACCCACGTTCATTCATCAATGTTATTGGTTGTGTTTTGGTTCTTTTTAGGACGTTGAGAAGGAAAATAAATATCCTTTGAAAAGCTGTTTCTGTGTGAACTCCCTTTTGTGTCAAGTTCCTGAGCCGGTGATGACACGTGGTTGTAGACTTATCCATTGTATTTGCATGTGTGAGTGTTCTGGCTAAACTGAGTGAAAATTCCATCAAAAGACCAACAGAAAGGCTTCACTATCCAAGACAACAAAAACAAGGGAAAATTTAACAAAGCAAGGCAAGAGCAACCTATTTAACAATTAAGAGGATCGGAGTAGAATCCATTTCCTACTTAAATACTTGTAACTAGTTGAACAATATTTGAATAAACCAAATCCCTCTGTGGCAGCAAGATGTACCGAAAGCCTTGTGTGGTTAGCAAGGTTCCTGCTAAGAACCTAACTAATTTAACTCCATTAGCCGGCAATTACCCACAATGCCCTGCAAAACAAACAAACCTATGGCAACCCAGCCCATGTGATGCACCTCATCCCGGCGTCATATGGCTTCCCAGCGGTATGGATAGTTAGGCAACCCGGATTGATTATGATGACACTTTGTCCACAAGTGTAGGCACATAATGCACAAAAAATTCTGATTCTGAGCACGTAATAGCACTGGGCCAGCCAATGTCAGTCTGAATGTGTAATGCAGGTGGAAGTAGGTCAGGGAGACTGAAATCTGAAGCATGCTCATGCACAAGCATCCCACACACGCGCACACAAACACACACACAGACGCAAAAAACATTGCAATATCAGCATGGATCCAGTTCATGTCATACCCAATTAATACTTATAATAGAATAGTAATGCAACACTCTCTATAGAGTACCATAATCAGGTAAACATCTTAAACAGTACTAGATTTCTAATAAATGATTTTTAAGTTCAGTCAGATGATTACCCCTAATGTTCACACTCATTGGCAGTAGAATAAGACTGATATCTAAAGATATTTGGATGTTATACAACCTTGTTTAAAATATATTTGTTATTTTGGACAATACTTGTGTCGTGACTAGTGTGGTATGAATATCAAATACAGTCAAAAGCCAACCTGAATGCCATCCTTAATCCTTAAACTAATCCGGATGAATAACACATTGTTTACCTGCTGTGATACTAAAACAAAAAGAAAACTGGCTATTCGATTGGCCTGGCGAGACAGCTTCATGGCCCATAAACAAACTGAAATCAGCAAAAAACAGGGGCATCGGAAAGGCACCCAGACAAGGTAACCCCGGGTAAGAGAGAAGGTCAGACGCGTCGAGAAAACCGATGGAGTGGCTTTTGAACACAAACACACACACACACACAGCCATGAAGCGTCATGTCTGCAGCACACTCCCCCCCCCCCCCCCCCCCCCCCATCACCACCAGAACCCCATCCAGCTGGGAAAGACCCTTCATGCATGAGTGAAACCAGCATAGAGTTCCACACACACACCCACACAACCATCTCACATCCTTTGCTGCTACTGTTCTCAGGACCCACAACAGGGCTCCGGTATCAAATATGTCTCTGGAGACATTATTAATTAAGCTCCCAGGGACGGCGGCAATTTAACTACAACACACACACACACACACACACACACACTCACAGGAAAATTGCGCAGCCAAATCCCATTTGCTTTCACAGTCTGCCCCAGTACTGAATGGACCACCCTCAGGGTGTGTACGCACACACACACACACACATGGGGGGGTGAGTCCCAACAGCAACAGTCATCACCGGGTGCATGAGCATGCAGAGGCACATGCCGTCCTGGAGGGGCCAGAGTCACAAATATAGAAATGAAGGGGTCTGACCTGATCTCACACACACACACACTTTTTAATTTGTGTGCTCACTAGAGGGGCGGTGGTTGAGTGAGGGAGTTAAGAGTGGGAAATGTTCCTGATGCTGTTACCGGGCACTGTCAGAGCGGCAGCCTGATTTATCATCATTCGACTCCCCTGCCCTTTCCAGAAGGAGTGTTTGTTTGGCAGGTTTAACGGTGAATATTCACTGGGGCCAAAGAGATGTTGTCCTGATGACATCAGACGGCTGGTGTCAGGGCTTTTAAGGAGATGACTCACTGCTGCGAGCTGTTGTTCATGTTGCTCCATTTCCATTTTCTTTCCTAATGTCAATTCTTTTTAATCAATGATCATTTTATTTTTAACCTTGTTGAATCAATAATTGAGACGCGGTAGTCTGGTGCGATTCGAGGATGAAATCTTGGTCACACATGGAATATATTTCTCAGAATAATTATATTGTTCAGAATGAGAAGAGATAATGATGATACAGTTTTACACCAGACTCCTGGAATCTATATATATAACACTTTAATCTATATATATATTCTTCTCCATTTGAATGCAACTTGTCTCAAACCCCAGATATCAGTATAACATGATTTGTTTTATGTTTTATACAGTATTTATGTATGTATATGCCCACAATGGAATGTTCAATACCAAAAGGTCTCGTTGGTTCTGACAGGTACTTGAATTGAAGTAGCACATGAACTCTGAGCACATTCAGCGCTGTACTGGCCAAGAGTAAGAGGCTGAGGTTCCAGAAAGGAAAACAGAAAAGACCAAGCTACACACCACTGTGGGAAAAGGACAGAAGACAGACCCCACATCAACAGCCACACAAACCAAGCAATTCCCACCACAGCTTCTGTTTCAATGCACTAGGGTCATCAAATGTAGTGGTGTAACATGTGTTGCATTTACTACAATGTTTGACCACCTGGGGTGATTATGAGTTTGTTAGGATTTCATTCCGATTCTATAAAGTGTCAACAAAGTCTGTTTCAAATCTAGCAATCTGAACGACATTTCTGACTACAACAGAGTGTTTTCCAAACAGGATGACCCTGCCTTTGCAACCAAAATGTTTACCATGCCCCCATGGCTTATCAGAGACTGCTCTGTGAACATGTGCAGAGAGACTAAAGATAGTGCTGCAGAGGGAAGGAAAAACATTGGTTTAAATTCAAACATGGAATTCCACTACTAGTCCCACCGCTGTTATAATATTTATTTGTTATGAGTAGAGGAAGACTCCACGTATGTTCACTCCCTATGAATGTTTTTATCTTTCAGGTCAAAACAGTGTCGAGTGTAAAGTGATGGCCGTACCCGCCGATCCGAGAGTAGGACCATGTGCCGAGGGAAGCGCTGCTGAGAGAAACAGAGGAGGCGCTGCGGTCTTCACCCAGCATGGCTCTCTGTGCACCACCAGTAGGGACCTGAGAAACACAGCACAGGACCATCACTCCCTCGCACACACACACACACACGTGGCACTTCATTCAGAAACATAAATATAGAGGCACATGTAAACACAGCGCATACAAGTAAATACACACACATGAAAAGTACACAGCCAGAGCCCTAAGTACCGAAGCATACAATCACTTACACAGAAACATACAAATATAAAATCTGAAGTTGGCGCACTCATGCAAAAATGCAGCATCATAGGCATCCGAATCAGTTCAATCAGATCGTGGAACATTAACTCACCGTGTGTATTAGCGCATGTAAAGCTATTAATGATCAAATACACAAGCTTCCAAGATACTTTAAAGAAGGGAACGCCACGGTTGCTCTGTCAGTAGTGCCTTCGAGCAAAGGACCGGTGTTGTCCGGCATCGAGTACCCTACCCCCCTCGTTAGCCAATGACATGAGGTGATGCTCCTACATATACCAGGTGACTCACCTCAAAGTCAGACAAAACAGAGAGCGGAGGCGGAGGTGGTGAGGAGGCAGGGGTGGTGAAGGCCATGTCCTGGGCACTAGGAGGAGGAGTGGGTGGAGGAGGAGGGAGACGGACAAACAGTTGGTCCTGGTGTCTTAGGAGGCAGAGCAATAGAGCATTACACGCATTCTGCTCCTCTAGCATGTTGGGTCCGGCTGGAACACTGCAGAGAGCATAGGAGAGATATAGGAGAGACACAACAAGGAAAACACAGTAACTGTTTAGCTTAGCTACGCTTAAATGACCCAAAGACACCATCTAGTGGAGTCTTGCGCGTATGGCATGTTCCATTGCGGTTGAAGAAGTGAAATCCATACTGATGGTCACTCACAACAACAAGTTAAAAATACATCAGCTGGTTGCACAATACTAGGAAAGAATCGACTGTTGTCCTTGGTGGAAAAAAAAACATACAAGCTATAACTACATTTTAAAGAATTTCTGACCAAGCTTTTTTAAATAATTCTTAACATACACTAACATGAGCTAATAATACAAAATGAGCTAAACTTTCTTACGTCATGCAACTGCCTATTCTCAGGGCAAGCCTTAGTTCTATATCAATAACAACGGTATGAAACAAAAAGCAGCTTCACCGGAAAAAAAAGTTAAAACCTTCATCGCGTGAGAGAACGTCCATCTGCAAATTTCCACCGGCATGATAAACAGCGTCTCGGACCTGCCCAAGCACAGTACCTGGGAGAAGCCGGTGGTTTTCACCGCGTTTCCAAGCAGTTGCCCCCGCCCCAGTCTGTTCCCGCTAGTCCTGCTTTGAGGTCTGACATACGTTTACAGTAAGGGGGGGGGGGGGCATGACGTGCACAAATAATGCTCAAAGAAGGGTATGTGAAACGTGGGATTTTAATTGGAGCTGGCTCCCAGTCCAAAGAGCTGAGAAAGGCTCAGAGACAGAGACAGAGAGAGAGAGAGAGAGAGAGAGAGAGACAGAGAGAGACAGAGAGAGAGAGAGACAGAGAGAGACAGAGAGACAGAGAGAGAGACAGAGACAGAGAGACAGACAGAGAGAGAGAGAGACAGAGAGACAGACAGAGAGAGACAGAGAGAGAGAGGACAAAACACGACGGTGTCACAAGTAGTTACATAACAAAATTAATGATGGGGGGGGGGGGGGGGTTGCTCTCAGAGGGATTCAGATGGACAGCTGCATGGTTCCTCTGACGGTCCCCTCGACGGGTCCCCGCCGACCTGTATAGAAAGCAGCAGGGCCAGTCTCTCCCTGGCCCCCCTCAATTGAAACAAAGATATTCATACGAAAACGCCAGAGACATATCTGGTAATTTGGTTGTGTTGTTGTCGTTTGACAACATTTATTTTTTAATATTTATTGGATATTTTGGGGTGTTTTCTTTCAAATAAATTCACCCATTTTTTTCAACCTATTCAAAGGCTCATCAGTGCAGTAAATTGGTTAACGCTAATACTCGTTTTTCGGGCGGTTGAACGCTGAGAGATAGAGGGGGAAGGGAGGAGAAGGAGGAGGATGAGAAGGAGATGAAGGGAGGTGGGCAAAGGGAAGGGTGTTGACTGGATCTAAATAGGTCCTTGGTCACAGTGTGGGATTATCTGTCCTCGGGGGATCAGATTTGTTTACATGGATGGCTAAGATGTGTAAACAGGGGAAAGAACAACCAAACAAATACCATTCTGGTATGTTCTGTTGGGTCTGACGATCAACTTTGGACACCCATGCCCGGGTGAGTTTTCAGAGAGTGCAGATAACTATTTATTGAGACACAATAAATATCCCCAGATAGGGGTTAAACAACCTCCAGCCCTTGAGGTTAAGCAGTGTCCCACGCTGTACGTTTGTTTAATTAATGGATTCTTTTTTTTATTTTCTATTTCAGCTCAGCTTGCGGATGAATGGGGATGCTGGTAGAGAGACAGGTTGTGACAATTGCAGCGGAACCTACCGGAATACACAGGGCCCAAAGATGGTGGACAAGTTCTCCATCGGCATCTGATTTGATTGGCTGTGAGACGCCACTCTGGACAGGAAGTGGATGAGGTAAGACAGGATGCTGAAATAGTCCCCAGGTAAACGGCCCAGATTGTCCCTCAGAAATCCAATCAGCTCCAGCTCATCCTTGTATTCTACAAAAAACAAAGAAAGTTTGAAAGTGTACAAAGTTATTTGGAGATGAGCTTGTTTGCTTGTTTACTTCTTATTTAATTCAAAATTGTTTTTACAAAGAAAGTTCCTAAACCTAAAACACACACACAACTACAATCGTGTAAAAATTGGATTTAGATCCCGCTCACTCTCTCTTTTAATTTATTGGTTTCTCAACTCTATCTCCATTTCTACCTCACTACTCTCTATGTCAAAACTTTTTTTTTTCAAGGCTTGACCTTTCACCTGCCACTGGTTCTCTCAGTACCTGTGATGCCTGACAGGAGCTGCCTGCGATGGGCCTCCGGGACCAGGGGGATGGGCAGCTCCCGGAAGAGCAGCTTGAGCAGCGAGGCCACGGTGGGCACGTCGGAGTCCTGCTGCAGGTCCACCACCTCCCCCCTGTCCCACCGCAGCCTCAGCTGCCTGGTCTGGATCACCGACCCAGACAGACGGAATATACCCTTATGACGCACTCCTAGAGAAAGAAATTTAAAAAAAAAAGTTGTTACAAATACACATATCCTAACCAAAAGGGTTACATTGACAGATAAAAGTAATAATAGCCCAATTCAATAAAGGTCAATAAAATATGTTAGTGGTTTGTTTTCTGGTGGTTTCAAAAGACCTGTTCTGTCCAGGAACTCCACCATGTGTCTCAACACAAGAGGCACTCCATCGACAAGCTGTCCATCTTCCCTTAACGTTTCCACGGCGACTCCGAATACAGGCCTGGCTTCACACTCTGGCTGCGTCTGGAGCAGAGCAGCAGCGAGCTCAGGGTTGATCTTAGCCGTGCTTCTCCGGATTCGTACAGCGCTTGAGTCGGTCTTCACACACACGAAACAAACACCAGAGCACATTCTGTCCTTGAGACAAGGCAATGTTGTACAAATTGGTAAAAAGCCAATCTACAAGAGTAATGACATGGCAACGCTTTCCTTGTATCCAATGACCTTCCTTGAGTACTTGACATGTAGTCTTGGCTGGGGTGCTTCTTAAGTTAACATAAGTAGTATGTATCATAGTGAATTTGACTATGAGCTGTTACTCATAGCATTATGAGCATTGCCAGCCTATAAAATCAACAGTAAAGTAAATAAAGACAAACTACTGCATGTGTTTGGCATGACTCTTTTACATTACCAACAAATTATACATTGGATAGCATCCATGATGTGCACAGCAAAATACATGTAACGTTATTGTTCAGTGAGCAAACCACAGCATCAAGACATGCGAACACAAGTGGTCTAAGATGTAGGTTCACATCCCTAGCAACCTTTAGCTCTACAACGATGATCGAAGTCCACTAAAAAAGTACATAGGTTGTAAACTCACACAGAGAGATACTGATGCGCTTGCTCCCATCTTTTCAGCTCAAACGGCTCTCCATGTTACACAACTTTAACGTTACATGTCCTTCCTCCTCTCTTCAACTGAACTATCTAACGTTGCGCTCGATACAGTAAAGAGGTCCCATTGCCTCTCAACCGGGTGAAATTCATGGAAATATGTGGGCAATCGTACATAATCATCTAGGAGCTAATCTGTGAGGAACTTGCTAAGCGCTCTGGAAATTGTTTATGTTGCTAGTCATGTGACACAGCTGTTACCATGGTGAATACTAACTGGGTTGCCAGCACACTACGTCACCGACTGGCATTCGAGGGACATTTCAACGCAAACTATGGAAACGCGGCAGTCTCCCGAGACCCAGCAACAAAAAAGGGTGAAATTTGGTTAATTCAAAGATTTGCACAGTAATACCACTGACCGTTGTCCTAATTCCTGCTGCTTGTATACGCACACACACACACGCACACACACACACACACACACACACACACACACACACACACACACACACACACACACACACACACACACACACACACACACACACACACACACACACACACACACACACACACACACACACACACTACTATTCACATATAAAACAATTAAGCACTTGCTTACTATCCGTACTGGCTTTAACCCTGAATTATGAACCTTTCATATTAGAGCCTATAGATAATGAAAATGCCTAAAATAAAGCATAAAGCTTAATTACATATATTTCATTGTTCTAATTATCCCTATAGAATGAGAGATAATTTATTAAATAGTTACTGCTGGTTAGACAAACATATTAAGCCCCCTTGAGTCTTAGCAGTTGGCAACCAGTTGCCTTCGCCTGACAAGTCAATTTGAGTGACCTATGTTTGTAAATTGTTTGGTATATTGGTCTTATGACATTGATAGATACATTTAAAAACAAATTCCACAACACTTTTCAAGTAAAAAAAAATAATTATTGTTATTATTAAAATAAATGATCCCTTTCCAATAAGAGTCCCTTGGATCTTGCTGGGCCCCTGGGCTCAAGCCATAGAAGCTCATGCCAGGTACCGCTGCTTTTCATAGAGGAGAAAAATGATCCCTATGACAACATCATCAAACAAACATACTTGATAGATACAGTTCAATATGGTGGGTACATGAACAGTGTCACTATAAATTCAAAGTAGTTTTATTGGCAGTTTAAATATGAAAGGACATGAACACCTAAATACAAAACTACGTAAAAAAAGAAACAGAACGGAAGGTTCAAATTTAAGGACAACAGTCTGTCTCGCGGTTTGTCTCCAGTTCTATAACGTACTTCATTTAAACCCTGTCATACATACAAACCCTATAATAACTTCAAACCCTGGAAATGCATATAAAGAAAGCAAAATCCTTATACATCCCATATTCCCACATCTAAAAATGCCAATACAAAGGAGATTTGTAGAAGAAGCACAACATCCAAGTATATCTTCTACTGCAAATAATTACTGTATCATCAAAATATATTTTCCATAAATTTCAACACAGCATTTTTTTAAAGCGCCTTTACAAATGGTATATTTAAGACCATTTGATATTTAAGCTTGGTGTATAGAAGAGTTGCTTAGAAATGTGCCTATGCACCATAAACACACACACACACACACACACACACACACACACATGGAGAAAGGACCAGCCTAGCTACGTAATGCAGAAACAAAGAGTGTTATACACTGTAATTTCTCTGCATACAACATGCAGTTATACTTCCATCTATGCCGTGCATACAAGGTTGTACAAAGAGACACAAGGGTTCATTTTCGTAACCAAGTCCAACATCAATATTCACTTGGAGAAATAAGCTAATGTCCGTGAAGAAAGGCATTTTAATTAATTTTACAAGCGTTGTATAATGACAAGCATCTATACCGTCCTTGGTGCTTTGGTTAATGTACATCATAAATACATATACCATCAATCAAACACAAAAGTAAGACGTGTATACACATTTGAGTTAAGTATGCAGTCTTAGTCATTTTTGCAATAAAGTGCAAATGGAAATGCATGGCTGTACCATAAAATAGGCCTACGTGATTAGAACAGTCATCGTTTGATTAAAATAAATACCCCACACAGGCAACGATGATCACTTTTAGGTTAGCTTGAAAGTGGTCAAAAATTGTATTTGCTTGTTGGTTTGTTAGTTTTTGCTGTTAGTAAGGTTTCATTGCTTGATTTGGAATCAGAAGTTCAACCATTCTGCATCCATGATGTGGGGTGGGCCTCAGAAAATGAGGCAACAATTTCTCAATTCAACACAAACATCCATGTCAAATCATAAAAAACATCTGTATAGGAAATTGCATTGTCACCTGGATATGTGTATCAGAAAATGCCTATTCCAAGCATTTCTAAGCCCGCATCAGGTATTTTGGATTAGTTTCAGTTGCACCTGAAAGAAGGGGGAGCATTTTCAGTCCCAGTTACAGAAAACCCAAGAGAGCAAACTCTTGTTAGCTGTATTGTATGTGCATCTTATCAGCAAATGACCGCTGGGGAACATTTGGCAAGGCTACAGTTTTTTTTTTTTACATGTGGCATTCAGGCTACAGAGGCAACTTTGTCACAGTTGATGGTGTACTGGACCTCTGGCCTATCGCTCTCTCTCTTCTTCCCATCCCAGCAAGGGAGAGCGACCACCAACAGTATGAGCGCTCCCAGCAACACACAGCTCCCGCTGAAGTAGAACGCCAGCTCATAGGACTGAGTCCAGTCGAAAAACCAGCCTGCACGGCAACAGGGAGACAGAAATCAAGAAAGGAAAAAGACAAAACAACATCACATTCACATTTAGTCGTTTAGCAGACACTTTGATCAAAAGTCACCCTAGAACAATCAAAGCGTTCTATCAAAATTAGGAGTGGTTACAAAAGAAAGTGTTGCACACCTTATTTTTTTTGCATTAGTGGTGGTGGAAACAGTTACAGTAGAGAATCATGTCAATGTTACAGTGGTGGCAATTATGAAAGAAATACTGTATTAGTCACCAATATATGGTAGACCCACTATTTGTTAAGGTCAAAAACACACCAATCTGGTTTTCCAATAAATAAAAAAAACCTAAACAAATATATAACCTATGAATCTCTATATATAGACAGATGTATGGAGATCACCCTCTTACCTACGACCGGAGGCCCGATGGCGATCCCAAAGCCTCCGAAGAGCAGGAGGACGCCGTGAGCTTGTGTGAGCCTGTCTAGGCCCACGATCTTGGTGGTGATGTACGAGGTGAGCGACCAGTTCCCGGAGAAGAACCCCACCACGGCGGACAGAGCCTGCAGTCCCCCATAGCTCTTGGTGATGGGGATGAGGAGCAAGGCCAGGCTGGTGGCAAACAGGCTGAAGGTGTACAGGTATATGCTGTTGATGAACTTGATGTCGGCCAGGACCCCGAGCACCAGTTTCCCCAGGCCGGTGGTGATGGCCACGATGGACACCAGCGGGATGATGCTGACGCCCTCCGCCAGACCCTCGCTCAGCGCCACGTCCTCCATGAAGAGCACGGGGGGGAACGCTCCCAGGCTGAACAAGAAGACGGCGACGCAGAAGGCCACCATGACGCGGTCCTGCAGGATGTTGGCCAAGGAGTGTGTGTAGTTGAAGTATGCCTGCTGCTTCTTCTTCAGGACCTTTACGATGGCCGAGCGGCACAGGAAGCCCCGTTTCTTGCTGTTGTCGTCGCTCCGGACGACGGACGAGTCCTTGGCGTCGATCGTGATCGGATGCACCTTGGCGACCGTGGCGGTTTTCACGGCCACGGTCAGACCGGGAGATTTCTTCAGGTCGTCCAGCGGAGGCTTCTCCAGGAGCTGCTTCTCCAGGAGCTGCTTCTCCAGGAGCTGCTTCTCCAGGAGCTGCTTCTGTGTGATGCGTTCCAGCGCCGCCTTCCGCTTGACAAGGTACCTGGGCATGTTGAGCGGCCTCATGAAGCCCGCGCAGGCTATGAGGTTCAGGCTCATGGCTCCGACGATGAGCAGGCATCCGTTGAGGCCGAACAGCACAAGCAGCTCATTCTGGAGGGCGGCGTAGAGGAACGCTCCCGCGCTGGTACCTGGTCAGGGTGGGGGGAAAAAACGTTTATCAGGGTCTACATTTAGTTTTAAAAGAATATCTTACACTGGCTATCAATTCTATGCTTTGGTTTTTCGTAGCCTCACTGCTTTGGATAAAAAAAGTGTCCGTAAGGCTGTAAATCCAAAAAAGATCGTCTCATGTATCCCCTGTTCTCCAACAGCTGTGCTGGCTTCCCATTGCATCCCGTAAAGTGTTCAAACTCATCATTAAATAGTCCCTTCAGGGCATCACACCCTCCTACCTCTCTGCGCTCCTTCACCCCTACAAACCCTGGCACTCTCAGGTCCTCTGGCATCAGACCGCTGGGTGCTCCCCAACACCAGAATGGCTACTCTGGAACTCACTCCAGCAACATCTTTATGGCGAACCTTGCTTTCCTCAAAGCCTGTTTGAAAACACATCTTTTTCCTGAACATTTTATCTGCGAAAAATATTTATTTCTCACCTTACAGTCCACTGTCCTGCCTGTCTGTCTTGTCTGTTTATATGTATGTATCCATGAGTATTCTGATAGGTGGGCCAATACTAAATATTATGTTTGTATATTGTGCTTGTATATACATAAATTTTTTAACAAAACCCATCCACCCACAACTCAATCAATGTCCAGATTAGTTATCTCTAAACCCCTTTAGTCTGTGCAGAAGAAGGCGAGAAATTTCTAATTATAAGTAATGGCTGCAAGAAAAAGTTTTTCTTTGCAATAAACTAAAACCTAAAACTGCCTTGTGTACACACTCATTTAAAAATATGTATTTTTTAATGCGCAGTGAATTGGTAAATTCTTTCTCCAAACAATTATCGTTGAAGATCTGATGCCTCTTCACCAACCTGGTCTGGCCAGTGGTGGTCGCTACAACCACAGCAGTATCCTACCAGCTAGGCTACACTGCCACTAACCTACCACCTCTCCAGGCTCCCAGCTTGTCAAACCTGAAAGTAAGAAGTGTGCATGGAGCACTGGTACTACGCACCCACAGAGGGGCAGGGCAGGGTGCATTACGGCAGAGAAGGCTGCAGTACCTGTGGTGACAATGCCCAGGGCCAGGCCTCGTCTCTTGTCAAAGTACTGGCAGGTGATGGTCAGCGTGGCATTGTAGACCAGACCGCAACCCAGGCCTGCCAAGAACCACCACACACAGCATGGTGGACAATGAGGCACAACCATAGATAACCAAAGCCACAGTGTACTGAGATGGATAGGATTATTATCAAGGCATTATCATGACTTATGTGTTATTTTTCACCACTGTCTCGTAAACGGTTTCTGTTTCAATTGAATTCAAACATGGAAATAATCTTCAACCGTTTGCAACGTCACCATAGTTTAGGAATACAACAGGAAAGCCTTAGTGAAAACAGGTGGGAAACATGTTCGCCATGAGTTTGCCAAGCGGTACATTTATAACAATGTTCCCGCGTCAACATACCTGATGCATTGTCAACACACCATAACAGACCGCGGTCCTAATGATTATGAGGCATGGCTTATAATAATAATAATAATAATACATTTTATTTTAAGCATTTTTCATGGTGCACCAAGACACTTTACATCCAACTGTATCCCACATAAGTAAATATACATATACATACACATACTACCCATTTTCAAGTGTGTATGATGTGTGTGTGTAGGGGTGTGTGCAGAGGAGGGGAGGTCTGGTCGTACCAACGACAATGCCGTAAGAGAAGAAGAGGAACTGGACGTTGGGAGCGAAGGCACTGAGCATCAAACCCCCCGCCACCATCACCCCGCTGAAGATGGTCACGGGACGGGCCCCGAAGTTATCCACACAGGCACTGCAGACGGGACCTGGCGAGAGAATCCAGAAAAACAGAGTCACAAATAAAGGAGTGGCAGGAGGAGGGAGAGATCGATAGAGAGAGAGACAGAGGGAGGGAGGGAGAAAGAGAGAGGAAAGAGAGGAGAGCGAGGGAGGGAAGGAGAAAGAGAGAGACGAAAGGGAGGAGAGGGAGGGAAGGAGAAAGAGAGAGGGGAAAGGAGGGAGAAAGAAAGAGAGGGGAGGGAGGGAGAGAGAGAGAGAAGAAAGATATCCAGCAAGAGATATCCCACAGAGACAAAGACGAACAAATAGAATTGAAACAACAACAAAAAACTGCAACGATACAGCTTTATTATAGTAATAAACTCATCAAACACAGGGCAATATGTTTATTGATTATGGTAATAAACCCATCGAACATAGGACAATACGTTTATTGCAGAGTACAAACGTCGCCCTTATCACTCACAGCCTCGGGGCTCTTCCTTTGACCTCATCCTGTGATATATTCTGTGATATATTATGCTATGTATAACACTTTATTACACGGCTTTGTTGAATACTCGATTCTGATTGGTCAATAACGGCATTCAGCGGTCTGTTATTCCTGTTTGGCAGACCGCTGCTACGAAGAACAGATCGTGGTTATAGCCGCTATTTCCAACCGTAGTATCTAACTGACAAGTCTTTATTAGCAGAGGCAGTAAAAACATTTTAAATCACTACAATAATTATTTGTTCTTATATTTTGTGACAAATTATTGATTTCTTTAGTAAGTAGCCGTGTAAAAAGCGGGATAATGTATAATGAGCCGGTCATTATTGCAAAATAAACCCTGACAAGGTGTCTGGTTTTGAATCTCCCTGACGGTACATTATCCCTTACATATATGGTATATATAACTCTCAAAGCCCGAGGTGCATTTATACCATAGGTTTTTATATGATTTTATCATTATTCCAGGCTTATGCCTATGACTCTTATGCTCATAAAATGTATACTGGCTGTAGAAAATAAACAGCCGGGAGATTTATGTAGGATTTTAGAGACAAAAAACAAAGAGTAATGAATTTGATAAAACATTTGAAATAAAAAATGATTTGCATAACTTTTGCAGTCAGACAGTTTTTTTCTGCTTTGATCATTTTGAATTTGATTAGGATTAATTGAATGATTGTATCATTGAAACAAACCATGAACAGGAGAAGCTACAAAGAGAAAACATAAATGGAAACACAAACCAGACGTGACAGCGAGGAAATATCTGGCAACAGAGTCAAGGAAAGTGACAATCATTGTTAAAAATACTCATCAGCATAGACCGCCTTACTTGAATGTACCAGGGAACAGGTAGTAGACTAAACTGGTTAGGATAAATGTACTACCCATGCCCTGGTACATAGAAGCAGCAGACCAATAATTAGTGTTATAAGTGATGATGATGACGCCTCTGTGAAAAGGGTATATTGGCTACAGAAGAGGGCCGTCATATATGCCTCAACATCATCCATGTTCAGTTCAATATGATCAGAATATGTCCGATTATTCCTAATTTGTATGAGAAAATAATATCGTGTATTTAATATTATTGCTTTGATTGAATTAGACCAATTGGACATTTTGACTGAATAATGAATACAAAAACACCCCCACCACCACCAGGTATGCATGACAGAAGCATGGATTTTGATTTGTTGACTGTAATATCCTGTGGGTCTAGTGTACCAACGCAGAGCCAATCTCAACTATTTTTGACATTTTGGTTATTCAAATATTTCTCATTTCCATCTATCTTCAAATGGACTGTGTTTCTGTTCCCCTCTCTTTGGTTAACAGATTGGGAACTGATCCTGTGAAATCCGTGCACTTAAATAACACCACGCCAAAGTCAATAACAGCAATGTAGCACTTAAAGTATTCTCCTTCTTGCACTATTGTCTTTTCTCAATTTTCTATTTAACCAAAATAAATCAAAATAATTAACAACACATTCAAATTGAGTAGATGTATGAGAATTTGATAGCAATTAACCTACCCAATTACACTCTTCAAGTTGTTGTTCTCCCAAGACCTGAGACTTGGTGCATTAAACAGAAGTTTGATAATTATCCTAGCTGCCTTTGTAAAGAGAGATGTGTCTTTCTACAGAATGGGGACATGCACCATATTTTGGACCCTGGAAACTGATTCTCTGCTCAAAATATTCCATTACTCAATGTAATCCCATCCCCAAATCGTATGTTTATCTATAAATTGCCTTCCTCTGTTCTACCAGCAAGTATCCAGGTCCACGCAGCGAGCATAGCCTCGCTACTATACAGTTCATGCATCGGCTCGCTACTCACTGGCTATGAGTCCCAGTCCGGACACGAGGGAGCCCACCCAGGCGGTCATCCCCTTGCTCTGCTGGAAGACGTGCAGCCACTCTGGGTAGAGGACACCCACTGACTGGGGGGAGCCGTAGGCCAGCAGCTGGGCCATGAAGCAGGCCATGACGATCATCCATCCCCACCCTCCGTCTGGTGCTGGGGCTGAGGATCTCATGGTGCCAGCCAGGTGTGACCTGCAGGGTCACAGACGGCCTGGACACCGAGGGGGTTCCTGGAGGGGAGAAGAAAGTTGGAATTTAATAAAGTATCAATAAAGTAAAATAAAACACATTTATAAATGACATCAGAGCGACGTCTGGTGCATAACAAAATGAAAGTTTGTGATCACAAAATTAACGATTGTCGAAGCACGGGTAAGAAAAAATACAATAAATTGGTTATTGAGTTCAAAACCAATAACGAGGACTGTTTCGTTGTTTCTTCAAAAACGCATACTCACGCAATGCCTTGATGTAGTTAAGGCTGCGGGCAGGGCTTGCCTGGCAAAGCCGGCAGGTCGGACTGTATTAAGTCCTGATAATAGACTGACTGCACCAAACCCGTAGCGGGCTGTCCTTTTTGTTGCTCTCGCTCTAAAACCACACCTTTGAGGAGGAGGAGAGAACATCAACTGAATATTATATTCAGTTATATTATATTCAATATTATAGATTGACCTCAAATCTGGCCCCTTCAATTTTGCAACGTCAGACAGTGAATGGACTGACCAAGGCACATGTTTATTTGCGTTTTGTGATGCCTGGAGAGTTTCCCGATCTTTATTCACAGATCATTTGTATCTACGGCGACTGTGTGCGCAGAAGCCTATTGCAGCAGCATCGCACATTTTCTCCTCCCTTCAGGAGTTCATTGAACGTTCAGTTTTTGCATACTTTACTACTGCAGTCACTGCTTTACGGGAACATCAATAACCAGAACACATGTTAAATAAAATAAGAAAAAGGCATCCAAGCCAATGGTTTGTTAAAGTTAACATTTTCGTGAAAATCAAGCTTCAACTTCCAAATGTAAATATTTTTTCCCTTTTCCGGCCACCTACCTCGACAATAACAATAACAGCAGCAGCAGCTGCCGAAGTGTGTCCCTGTCTGCAGGGAGGTTCCATGTGGGATCCTCTCCCCGTCTTAAGCCCCAGATATGTGACGTTAGCCAGCGTGAGCAAATAAAAAAAGTCTGTCTGACCGTCTAGCCCACAGCGGGCGCTTTGCAGTCATCGAACAAACCGGTTCAAAGCTGTTCTCGCTGGCCGGGTTCACGCGCGCGACGGAAGAAAGAAGAGGAAACTGAGCGTGAAACGGGCGCGCACATGATTCTAGTGGCTTACGAAATAAACGACATTATCAGCTTGTTGGTGTTTACTGCCGTTATGCGATTTATGTAACATTTCAGCATCATCAACGCTGAAATGACATTTCCCCAGAAATTATTGTAATCGGTTAAACCCTTGACAGGCAAATACAACTTTTTTTTTTTTGCCAAGTCAAATAAAATATATGGTTTTTCATAATTTGATAAACTCCATAGTTTGAACTAAAACAAAAAGCCTATACGCCTATGACTGTTAATATATATATGTGTGTGTTCCAAAGAATCCATCAAGGAAAGCGACCTAACAATTGTCGCCCTTGCTAGAATGGGATTAGGTTGTCGGTTGGCAACAATACCTGACAGAAATGAACAGCCTACATATTACGTTGGATAACGTGAGAACGCGCACTAACGCAATTACGTCACAGATGAGCATCAGGATTGGCAGAACTCACCCCTGGGCGCTACCCCTTTCTCAAATAAATTGATAATGACGAAAACATGGTGAGTCGAAAAATAATCTCAGTAACAACTGAGCAATTCTCCTTAGAGAATAAGAAAAACGGTATAAAAGAAGTTCATTAAGGTTAATTATTAGATGTGAAATGAAAACAATCTAAATTGACTAACTGGGGAGGTGAGCTAATAGCCTTGGTCACGTATATAAGCCTAAAGGCCTGGATTTATGTGGCTATTCAAAGTACATTTGTTCCAAATCATTCATATTTGGTGTCTAACTATGTGCAGCAACCTTTGCAGATGAGATGAAAGGAATATTGACAATGCTCAGAGACAAAGGTGGAGGCGACTAGGCTACTGGAGAAGGGCAACAGATATAGTGTTAGGCCTAAGATATTAAGGACAGTAAATCACAATGGTGATTGTGAGATGTGTGCAGATAGTCCAATGTAAAACATTTTTAAACTAATATTCTTGTGGAACTTTGATACCTTTCCCACAGTCAGAAGTCCACAGCCAAGAATGTTCGGCTGACTAAGACCCTATAATCCCCTTCACGCTGAACAGCGACAGTTGAAGAGAACAAGTTAATTAAACCCTAATACCGCATTTTGAGATCCTTATATTCATGACATGCTTTATAAAGCTGGTAGTAATTGGTGATTCAGAGGCATGCGTTTTCTGATATTGTCTGATGTAGGCTTAGGCCAGACCTAACCCTTCTGACCCGACTTGAATTCTCTTGCTTACATATTTGATTTACTGCAAATAAAGGGAATACAAAGTAGTAAAGTTGAATTAGAATATACTTGCTTTTTGTATATCCTCAAAACGATGTCACTATTCAGGTGTATTATAATACATGTGTAGATGAGTCGGCTGTTTGTAAATCAATCCATCATCCCATCATCAGTCTAAAGCAATACTTTATGTATTGAACGTCAATATTAACATGACTAAAGCACGTCATGTTAATATTTATATTACACTGTATAGCCCCCCCCCAAGACCCAAGCTGGATTCAGTTCATACAGGGCCTTCCCAAGCGCTAATGCATCATCAATCATCATACATGTGAAAATATTAATTACTGCTCTCAACACTTCACATATCCCATCCTTCCTGTGAAACTCACCAGGGTAACAGGGATGTATAAACACCCAGATACACCCCAGAGGGAGACTTACAGATTGTATGAATTGGGCAGTTTGTTTTAATTGTTGTACTGTAACTAAGCTCAGTGGAGGTTCCCAAGGTCAAGGTCACCATCGCACCCAGCATGACTGCCCTTCAAATCCCCATTCCAGTTTGGACCGCTTCAGGTAGCCAGCATGAGGTGTAATGGAGACTAGTGTGTAACTGCACAAATAACACAAGACCTCTTGAGAAATCAGGAACACGGTGTGCCTTTGGATACTGTTTGTAAGTCAATGTTTTGATTGGTTTTGTTTAGTTTTGCCATATTCGATTCTGGGTTATCGCACACACCCTCTTCAATAACCTAAATGATACTCATGTCTCGGCCAGATCTCAGAAGAAATATATATCCAAAAATCGAATACTTAACAGCTAGTTTGTCAACAGGTCGATTATTTAGTACATCTACTTTCATCTTACATCTAATGTCCCCCAACACATAGCAATTACAATCCATTCGAAAAACAGACAAGTCAGTTGTCTTCAAGAGTTTTTAATCATACATATAAATTTAGTTCAACTGTACCATTCATTAAGAATGTTTCAGCAGTATGTATTTTTAGTGTAAAGAGCATTATGTTTTTTTTTTCTTTATTTCTGATGAGGAATATCCATAGGATGATTGAAGCTTTCAGAACTAGAGATTAAGAGCGGAGGAGAGACGCAAGTTACATGAATATGTTGCAACATCCCATTACACTTGACACCTTAGAAGGCTACAAGTATGTCATGTTTGTACCGATGATCTGATCTCCTATAGGTCACTGCAGATCTTTTTCTATTGTATATATATATCGGTTTTTTTTTAAAGGCAGCACAGCCTTTGATTTGCTTATCGAAAAGAAAATTTAGGTATATACTGGCGACTTGCTTGATTTGGTCGACGCCCTGTAACTCAGTGAATTCTGTTTCCTGGTCGAGGAGTCCTCCATTTCCGCTTATATACTCATCAGAGCTGCGTGTGACTGTTGACGGCAAATGCATACACTGTAGAGACAAAATAAGTAAGGTGAGCTATAGTGGGGAGGGGCACATTACTGCAATCAAATGCGGTATTATTAGGCATGGAGCGGCTGGACCACATCTATCCACCAGCCTATCTAGCTATACATCCATCGGTTGCTTCATCAGAACATCCATGAAATCTGAAATAAAAACACTACCATGAGACGTTGTGTTACGTTCCTCATGAGCGCCACAACAACAATTCCAATCGGCAAAAGTCCCAAGCAAAAAAACAAAATAAGAAAAATAATATGACTGGGAAAAAAACAAGTATACATGTACAAGGACAGAAGGTGAACAGATGACCAGCCTACGAATCCCAGAAGCGCTTCATTTTCAGTCTGTCCATTCCATTTTAAAGAGCATTTAACGAATGCCTTGCATTGCCCGGGGGCGGGGCCAGCCTCTTCTAGAGGGCCGTGGCGGCTTGTCTTCAGCGCCACCCCCACCCCATCCCGCTAACTTCAAACCACATAAGCCACATTTTTTTGTTTCCTTTTTATTTTTCTTTGCGTTGTTGTCGTTTCGGGTCGGCAAGAGAAGAGCGTGACGAGACGTGACTTCCGGGGGGGGGGGGGGGGGGGGGTAAAGATGGAAGCTGCTTTCTGTTGTAAGCACCGTGGCGTTCCATGTCACGCGTGTTGGCGGGGGGAGTAGGGGCGGGGCGGGGGTCACCTTGGGGCGGGGGCGTTAAGGCTGGGAGGGGGGCTGCTGCATGGAGGAGGAGGAAGAGGAGGAGGCGACGTGCTGAGACATGGCCGCCGGGGAGGACATGGACTGGACCATGGGCTGGGCGGGCGGCGGGAGCGGGGGCTGAGCCTGCAGGGCCCCCGAGTGCGTGTTGGGGGAGGGCGGCGGAGTCGGACGCTTGAATTTGTCGGGGCTGGTGCTTCTTCGAGGGGAGGGCCTCTGGAAAGGAAAAAAAAAAAAAAAAAGGACAATTGTTTAAGGTTATTGACATATAACCCGCTTGACATTCCCCCAGTCACATTCTTAGATACATTTGTAGGCTCATTGAGTGGGTGAGTAGTGTGTGAGTGTATCTCTAAGTGGCATTTATCTAAAAATGGCTAGTTCTGGGTTATCACTATTGGCAGACTGAAACCCCTTTAATTGATCTCGTTATCTATTTTTGGTATCTTTCCACACACGTCTAACGAATCCCATCTTTATGCTCCTCAAGATGGCTGCAGGAGGTGAAGAGACAAAAAATCATCGTTTTCATTTCAAAGAAGCAATTGATTGAAACCCTACATACGATTGTCTGTTCATGCATAGGGCAGCACTGTAAGGAGGTAAATGGTAAGAAGAGGGGTGCTGATGAAAAGCAGCCCACAGAAAAAGTCAGTCATGTAATAGTTAAGTGAGATAATCTAGGTCGAGGCCTGGCTCAACTTCAAACCACATTGGTTGCGTTGCTAATCGAGCTGTAGAGTCCACTGCAGAGAGACAAACATAACGGGTTGTACTGGGAACCTGGATGCCTTACTACCTTTGGTCTAGGCTGTACGAGGAAAGATCAAATATTTATCTTCATGCGAGAATCAAAGCATAGCACATAGATGCAGTTTATAATCTTTTTAATCAAAATTCCTTTTAGAAACATGGCAACAATAGGGAGTGTATTCATGAACAGATTTAGGGACAAAATATCCTCTGGTTTTAGTCCTCATTCAATATGTCAGGCCTGAGGCCTCAAAATGCCTAAGTGATAAGATGCTGCTAATTACTCAACAGTGGCTGATTAAGATTCATGATTCGTATCACATCAGCGTCATTTTCTCCACCGCAGGGCTCTTGGCTGCGTTAATGGTTAATCCGAATGGGTTTAACAGAATGAATTCGACCTGCCACTTACGGAAGACTGGCCAGAATGCTACCAGCAAAGGAGGGAACAGTAGTCAATTCTAGAATGACGACGGGGAGGGACCAAGGGGAAAGTAAAGGGTATTGATTTTTTTTATGTTAATGTTTTTTTTTGCCTGGGTTGGGATATAAGAATCATGTCCAAGTAGAAATACAGTAATAGTGCAAGTAAGTAGCATGCCCATATATGTGGATTGGTGTACTAATTTAAAGATGTAGGCCGCTAGCTTGCCAATAAGCAGCAGGTGTTTTAAGGATAACACACCACCTCTATAAAATTTTACAGTATAGCAGAGTATTGTATGTATATTTGCGTCTTGTTTTGTCAAAATGACCCACAAAATAAACTATCTGGAATCACATCTGAAATTTGATATTGATACTCTAACGTAGCAAATCCTGCAATAAAGCCACAGGACAATTAAAATCAAACTATGAACCTTAAGGAACAAACCCGGTGTCATTCTGCTTTTATAGCAGACACCCTCTATAAAATTTGTTTTTGGACTACGATGGGCCAAAAGGTTTAGCATCCATCTGCCAGCAGACAGGGTGGGGCGTCCGCAATAAGGTCATTGATAAGACCCGGGACAAACTCCTCTTTGGTGCTTTCAAGATAGGCAGTGCGTTGAGCACCTCTTATACATGTCCGTGGAACGTGATGTCAATTACCAGGTTGTGAACACGATCCAGAGACTGGTTGATAGGTTCCCCTGCTCCCGGCAATGTGCCCGGAGCAGATAGAGGCCTCCTCGAATAAACACGTAAACATATAGAGTGAGTTAACCTCTTCATCACTAGGCCCCTTTTAGTTTTCTAAGAACATACCCAAAGTAAATAGTGGATACCTCTATTTACTTTTCTTCAAGGAACAACGCATTTCCATCAGCTCAACAAAGTAACAATAACTCTCTAACGCCAGCTAACTAAGAACTCTTATATAATTGGCACACAATGATTTTCATAACATCCTATTAATATGTATTTCACTATTAAAAAAGAAAGTGATCGGTATCGAATCGGCTGATCACACGGTAAAGATCGGTGATCGGGATCAGCCTAAAAAAATCCTGATCGGTGCATCCCTAGTTTTAGTAGAGGTAGGTTTAGGCAAAATCTCCAAATATAATAAATATAATGCAAACCAATGCAAATTTGACATTGTAAACATGTAATCGCTCCAATATGAACTACATTCATTCTTATTAATGGGATAAGGGAATTCAACCAAGATTACAGAATGTTATTTGATTGAGTGACCATGATCATCCGGTATCATATTTGTTACTCCATAAGAAGTATAATATAAAACTAACATAAAACATACAACTATAGAATAACCAGCGAACCTCAAATATCTTGATATTTAATAATAATGAATGATAAAAAAAATCATAAACATTCAGATGTGAAATAAGAAATCAGGGTGTAAAAAATAAGAAATCAGGGAAGATAGAAGGCTTAAATCAGCAGTCACTTTTTGCTTGACTCCATTAGTGTTTTGTTGCTCATAAAAGGTTTGTGTGCTAAACTACTCTGCCAGTAAGCCGGAGTTTACTTCCAAAGTAGGAAGTAGGAAGGTGCTGAAACCAAAGTAATTCCTGCTGTGCAAGCACTGCAGATGTCAGCATTCCATATGCAGGTCTACACCGCTGTAGGATTATATTGGCCAACCATAGGAATCAGGGATTTGTGACAGAAATGCAAACGGCAGTGTCACCCAGTAAATGTTTAAGGTTCAATACTTAAAAGGTTTTGAGCTTTGTAAATAAATAACTTGCAACTCTTTAGTTAATGTTTAAACTGTTTGACACAGGATTTGAAAACGAAAAATAACCATACCAAGACAGCTAATAAACTCAGAACTGGAAAGACTGAGGCCTGAATCCCCCTCCTCCTTACTGTTTTGTGTAGTTTGTATTTCCTTACTGTTTTGTGTAGTCTGTACTTCCTTACTGTTCTGTGTAGTCTGTACTTCCTTACTGTTTTGTGTAGTTTATACTTCCTTGAACTCCGAAAAATCCCTCAACAGGAGCTCTAATGTGAATGGCCTGGCTTGGCCACATGAGGGTACAGTAATTGGTCACCCCGCTTAGCTACATTTGCAGGAGGGAAAATTGCACCCAGAGGCGTAGTAAAGAGGTAAGAGGTGATGACAATTCAGGGGGTTCTGAGAGGGAGCGGGCCCTAGAATTTAAATCATACGATTTATCAGCAAGTCATGAAATATGGCTATTTTCCCTTAACATAAAAAAAGTAACATATATTGATCAATGAAATGAAAAAACTTTTTCTAAAAGTTTAAATAAATCTGGAATGAAATGTGGACATTTGTAACTTTGATTGGGGAACATTTCTGTATAGATGTCAGTCACAATTAGGTAAATTAAGCATAATTGTTGTGACTATATTAAGATAAATGTACACTTCAATGTTATATATTAAGTTGTAGTCTTTCTGCAATAAGCTGTCAGCCAGGTTGTGTGTTGATTTGGGTTTGCTAAATAAACCTACTGGGAGCATAAGCAGCGTTGTTTTGACCTACCGCTACAGCGTGGGAGGAGCTTCCATGGACGTGAAGGGCTGGAGGGTTGTAGTGGGAAATGGCGGCTCTGGACAGGGTGGCCGGGGGAGTGAAGCCCACTGTGTGGCTGCCATACGACAGACCTGAGAAGGGGAAAAACAACAATGCAACCGTTTAGGAACACAGAGCACTGTTTACTGTGTGTTCTGGAGAAGGGCAGGCAGGAATCAATTTCACTCAATGGCTATGATGTGCAGATACCGCTTTTCTACAGGCGATTGATGGATAGGGTATGGTCTTAATGTTTACAAAATGGTACTCCATTAGATAGGTCAATAATTATATGCATTACCAAAGCACATAATTAAGTCTGCAATAGCCAATATCTCATGCAGTTTATATGTGTACATCGGCCTATATTTACTACGATAAATATTGATCATCATAAGGCTTCATTGTTATAGGACTGATATCAATCACAGTAGATAGATGATCAAAAGATAATACTATCAATACCCCCTAGTGGAAACAGGCTGTTTCCTTTAAGGAAAGTACAAACAAAATTGTGCATATCTTTTATGGCCGTCATGTTCTGGTTGGCTGGTTGTTATGCACTTGTTCGACCGAATTGCCACTGGTCGGACAATCGCTGGTGTTACTTTCATGAGGAGAAAAACACTTCTTAATCCATTATCCTCGGGGAGGAAGGGACATATGCAGACCGATGTGTTGTATTTTTGAGTGATAGGCTATATTGTGTTAGAAATAACATTAATTATGAATACAAATACTATTCAAGGCTCCATAGTTTCTGTTATAATAATCGTATTTGATAGACTAAGACAGGAGGTCAAAACACCGCGGTTTTCACAACTTTGAACTCGCCCAATTTAAGGTTGACTGCCAGTCTATTTACTGAACATTTACCTCGCCTACAAACTATTTTACACCATGTCAAATAAGTCGTTGGTGTGGCAGCATTTGGTTGAAAAGGAAGACAAAAAGTGTGTTTGCATTCTAAAAACGGTAGGCATAAGGTCCTTTTTTCTCATGTTGTCTGCGATGCACCGTCATCTTTCGTGTTTAATGCCCGATAGGCTTGGAGTATGAACGTGTCAGACATGGCACCCATTCTATTAAAAACACAGAACAAAACCTAGTGTATAATCTTCAGACGTGTTGTCTTGTCTACTACGCGACGCTGCCCGCCGCGGCGCTCCGTGGCTCGTCTGGTACGACCCGCTCGCTATACACTGAAGCTCTGCCGTAACCGAGTCGGATCTGACCATGACTGGATCTGAAGCCCACCGACTTCCTCCAAACAGCACGTATGTGACATTTAGGCTACCAGGTAGAGTAGAGTGCACTGTGGCCGATTAAGTTAATTTAGAGACAATGTGCAGCTTTATTATTAGAATTTCTTTATCCATCGGCCAATCGATCGGTCGTAGAGTTGGTCATATTCAGTCAACCAAGATTTTCTTCGGTTGACTACAGCGCTAGTATCGTAACACAATTATTGTGTCACAATAATATACTATTGTACAATGTACAAAATACATTAAATAGAATAAACATATATCCTAATTAATATACATGAAAAGAAACAAAACGGCCATTTATTTTATATGCCCCATGTTCAAATTTGTTTTTACTCAACGCACATTGACTCTCATTGAGTCAAGGAGTGTTAACTTAAAAGTCCTAGGGTAGCTCAGACACTGCAACTACCTAGTGGTCAGCAAAACATTTCCGACCACTAGTTGCACAACAATCGGTATGAATCACCAAGCGTACACATGAAATCCCTTCACCACAACAAAGTGTTAAGCAATCTCCTATATTGCTGATTCATATGAAACGCTCTTTAAGGAACACAGCGGTAGAACGGGATTGGCAAAATGGTTGCGCCACCAGAAAAACCATGTTCCACAGTATGTACTTTGTATTTTCAGAGGAGCACCCATACACAGCCCTGGCACCCTTCACGACAAGTACTTGAGGTCATGATGTGTTGGATTCATTAGCACCAGTAAGCCATCAAAGTGCTCATTTGGACAGGCTTCTTGTGTAATCCTTGCGTCTCCTATAGTGTGGGAAAATGTCAAGCAGCATTTGAGTTAAACTCTACTGGCCACAGGGGCAGATGGCCTGCCCTTTGGGGGATACTATAAATGTGCACAAACCAACATATTTTGTTGTACAATGTATTGATTGCTGCATTTGGGGATTTTTGCTAAAAGGATTGTTGCTAAATGTGGAGTGCGTGAAGACACCCTTATTATGAGAGGAAAAACGACAAGCGCACCTTTACCACACTACTTTAAATAAATTCTCTCTCAAGAGGCATTTGTTCTGAAGCTTTGGACCTGGCCTGGGCCGGGGTTTTGCCTGGTCTTTATGGACTTTAAGGGTTGGCTAAGGGGATCACATTGTACGTTAAAAGGCAGCAGATGCCTTCCATCAGCCAGGGCCTGCTACTTGAATCAGAACAGAAATCAATTACAATCAGATCACCATACGAGACCACGGATCAGCCATACCTTGAAACAACGTGCCTCTTCTTTCCGATAAATATTCACTTGAATACAACAAAGACCTCTCAGTGGTGATGTTGTATGAACATGAACCTGGGTAAAAAGGTGTAAAGTGGAGAGGTGCTACCCAATTCAACTCCAGCTATCATGTTTGGACAGGTTCCAACATGAATAAAATGATTTGATCAAAGCACAATGTACCGGAAACCAAAAGTGTTGGGGTGCCAAGGGGGCGATGTGCATTCTCAAGGGACATTCGAGATACCTAGGAGAGGTATTATATGCTTTATATGCACAATAAAAACTCAAGCGATTGGCTGTTCCGTCTGTGACCTAGCCAGAAACCGTTGTGAATCAACAGTCCCTGGCTAAACTGTCTCTGGAAACAAATCAATAAAAAAATACAAGCTAGCGTACAGATTGTATGAAGACATGTATCCCTTAAATCATTGTTTTTGCCCCATGGTTAAGCTAGGTGCTCATTTGTTCGTTTTGACAGTTTTGGAGGTCTGACCTCGTCAGTGAATGAGGAATTACAAACCTGTCATGACAAGTTAAGTTTGCTGTCCAGGTGATAAGCAAACTATGGTGGTCAGCTGCAACACAGCATAATATGCATAATATCATCAAACTTTGTATCTTTATTAGATGGATGTCTATGGTATCCGATATGCTATCTGCTGTAAAAAAAATAATAAGAAGGAGTGTGCTTTAGCCACTTGTATAACACGCCTGATAAAATATCAAAGTGTGTGCGATGTCAAAATGAAGGTGCATTCTGTTACATAACCTGGTAAACACAGGGTCATACTTTGTGTGTGTGAGGGGGCTAGCATACGCACCAGGAGATATGGGTCGGCTGGAGCTGGGGGAGGGGGTGTAGGGAATGGGGCTGGACACCGTCCGGGCTCGCAGGCCCTGCGCAGACATCTCGTTGAAGTACCTGAGGGAGGACACGTTGCACTGCGAGTTTGATACGTCGTCGATAAAACACTACATATTGACTTTATTAAAACAGGCAACTCCTGTCCAGAAGCAGAAGCGAGACCCCGCCCCCCCATGCACCCGGGGCTGTACCTCTCGTCGTCCATCTCCAGACTGGACTCGCTCTCCGACAGCTGTCTGCACAGCGCCTCCCTGCGCTCCATCTCCCGCTGCAGCTTCCTCTGCAGGCGAATGTTCTCCTCCCGCATGTGCCGCTCCTCCTCAATGTACTGGGCGCGCTTCTCCGTGTCTGTGGAACCGCACGCGGGGGACAGGACAGGGTCAGGCGTGGTCGACGTTGGACCCGGGCAGGAATGGGTTTCAGAAAATGTAAGCCAACAGCGGTAAATGCATCGGATTAGTAATGCAGGAAAAAATATCAATTGGTTGCGTCCATGTGCAAAGACATAAAATCGATAAAACCACCAGGTTTCACTAAACGGATCCAACACACAGGCACAACATACACAACGGACAGGGAGTTGTGTTCACAGGGGTGGCGAGCCGTTTGTGAAACCCAAGGTCTGAGCTCCATAAAAAGAAAATAAAAGGCACAGAAAACGTAGCCATACTTTCAAAGGAGCTCAAGACCCGATTGAAATAATGCAGTGGGCTATGAGGCAAGTGTTGCCATGATTTCATCAGCGTGCCCGTAGCCATGACTCCTGGTCCTAACCTCAGCCTCCAAGCCCAGGGGGAAAGTGCAAAGAAGAGGCTCCCTCTAGTGGTATCAACTTGGTATACCACTACACATGCTCTACAGAGAATGTGAATCGGCAGCAAAATTAAAAGCAAGTAGAGGTGACAAATGTTAGCAAAGTAAAGAGTAAAAATGAAATGGTTATACAAATAGAGCACTAAAAGAGGATAATCAAAATCTATAACCTAATTGAATCGAGGAAATTACTTCTGAATCATGCTAAATGAGTTGAGTAAGCCTGTGTGGACCTGTATGGAGTAGTGCTAGCCTCACCCAGGCCACACTGCCAGAAAAGGTCAATACAAGCGGCACCCCCATCAAAAGACGTGAAATGTACACAAGCATTTGTGCAGTACTGCAAGCGCAACACACAAAAGATAAGACTCAAGTAGTGCATTGGGTCTGGGAACACCAAGTGGTACCGCCCCAACTCTAGTCACCGGTACCACAGGCCCCCTGGACTCTTGTGCCTATCGGTTACGGAGCAGTGTCGCGTATCAGGACGGCGGACTGGAGTGGGGGTGATCACAAGCGTGTTAAAGCAGTGCAGGTCCAGCCAGGACGAGGGCCCTTGCCGTCGTCTCTTGGCGTGTGAAGAAGAGGAGATGGCGTGACCTCGGCGAGACGCGCCCAGACCGGAGGTTGGAACGTGAGCCGTGTTGCTTGGGTCGCCACCGGAGCCCGTGTGGTGTTACGGTCCACCCCGGGGCTGGATTAGCTCCAGCTCTGACCTACATTCCTCTTGAAGTGGCAGAATCGCCAATATCTTCCTTCAAAACAGCTATTTTCATATGAAGACCAGCCTTACGGTTCACTGAAGCCACCATAAAGACACCGCAAGTTAAATGTATGAGTAACATCGATTTGAACGGCGGAAATGTTTCGAAAACACAGATGTGGCCATAGCACTTCGAGGCCTGCAAGAACAACGAGGCCGAGTACGCTCGCACCAGGTAAATCTGACCAATCGCCGCCCATCCGGACCCAAAGTTCAGGTATGGTATTTTATCCTCCCTGAGGGGAGAGATTTAAAATATTGTAATGGAGGAACTTAAAAGTGAACTGACCTACAAGCGGTTCCGTCTGGAATCGCAAACAACGTGGCCGCAACCCGGTCAGAAATAGACCACATGAAAGCGGACAGTCAGGACATGAAGGGAGGCCTATCAAACTTGTCAGATGAAGTGCTTTCGCTACAAGTCACCGTAACCAGCCTTCAAGGCCAGGTGGGTAACTTTGACAGACTGACACAAGGACACGGAGGGGAGGATGAGACGGGGCCATATCCGGATAGTCGGCATTGACGAGCAACCGGACTCCAGCTCCCCTGAAGCGGTTTCCAAAGTTATCAAAGAAGTTCTACAGATGGACCAGGATATAAAGATTGATCGCTTGCACAGCACCTCTACAGACAAAGCCCCCCCTTCTCTACAACGGCAAATTGATTGCCATATTCCCCGATTCACACCCCCAGCGTTGGCAAAGCCAGAGCTACATTCACAGACAGACTGCGGATCTCACACAAGGATGAGGAGTTTGTAGATCCCAGAAGGGCCATGGAGTATGTTCAAAAGATGGTGAACAACTAATGTATGGAGGTTGTCGCCCCGCATCTGTGCCAAATTCTTATTTAGAAAAAAAAACTAACGGACCCCCCACAGTTTCGCTGCTTCTGAACTCATTGGTCTGTAAATTGAACAGAGCACTCCTATTTCTCAATTATTCTATGTAGAATACAAGATGTAAGGCAAGTGCTTTACAACCCGAGGAACAAATATTGCCTTCAGCCTGAGCATGTCTAGAAAAACCAATAGTTCACCTACACTATCTGGGTTACAGGTCCTCAGGGGACCACAACGGCAGGACAATCGATGGATAAACAGCCCTCCAGGCCAACTCATACCAAACCCTGAGGCGGTCAACTCATACCAAACCCTGAGGCGGTCAACTCATACCAAACCCTGAGGCGGTCAACTCATACCAAACCCTGAGGCGGTCAACTCTTACCAAACCCTGAGGCGGTCAACTCATCTCAAACCCTGAGGCGGTCAACTCATCTCAAACCCTGAGGCGCTACGATGGTGGCAGGTCAGACCCATTGGCCGTCCCAGACGAGGCCTTGGGTCTGGGGGGCACTCACGTTGCAGCTCAGTGGTGCGCAGACTCTTCTTCAGCCTCTCCACCTCGTTCTTCAGGAAGCGGATATGCCGCATCATGTTCTCCGGTGAGTCGATCTCCATGGAAACGTCCCTGGGAGAGGGCGGGGCCGACACGGGCTGATCCAGCTTCTCCTGGAGGATCCTAGAGGCGACCAAATGTGTGCATGAGGTCACCGTGAGTCATTAGATGAAGCAGGCGATTGGCTAAGAAAGGGGAGGTGAGGAGGTACATGCTAGCTAAAATACCAACCGCCAAGGACTAAACAGCATCCATTTCAGGGACGGGAGTTAAGTATCGGTTTAAGACAAGGTGTAATGCTATATGCCGTATACACACACACGTTTGTTTTTTGGCTACATAACACTTTATCGTCCCTCTCCTGACCTGAGTTATCAAGTGAGGAGATAAAGCCGGAACAGCAGTGTCCTGGAAGAACCACCATCACACGCTGAACACCAAACTGAATTAATAAAGCCAATTAAATTAGCCACACCCAGCAGATACTTGGCTGAACTGGGGCATCAGTAGGTAACCAAATTATTGTAAGTTATTGAGACAAGACTTGTCGGATGGCCTTGTGTGCATTTGTCCACACTACCTACTGTATTATGGTGTCCTATTGGGCCCGGATAAAGAGAAGTTGTACTTTGAATTACACAATAACCTGGACTATGTTAGACCATACTTGGGTATGCTTAAAATGAAAATGACTATGGCTGTCAATAATTCTATATTTTGATGGTATGAAAGTATAGCTGATAAAAGGGGAGCCATATTGCAACATGTATGCTTCCATTTTCCTGCCTGGTGCAGTCTTGAATACTAAAATGTCCATATTATCTGAATGCACGCCAAGCCACCCTCACCTCTTCTCCGCCTCCAGCTTGTCCATGCGCTTCCACAGTCGATTGACCAGCGCCTCCTGCTCCTGTTCCAATGTGTTCTCAAGGTCAATTTTCTCGCGCCGCAGCTGGAGGAGAAAGTAGTGACAATGAGCCCCGCACTCAGCGCACAACCAAAAGAAAAGCTTGATGCCAACAGTGAGTATTCATGCTCCCAGTTGCACCCACCCACGCAACCGTTGTACTGCCCACAGTCCGATATATAGCGAGTAGCTTCACTGTCAGCGCGATGCAGGCTATGTGTGTCTAAATTACAGAAACACACTATGATGGTTGACAATATTTTGGGGAAAATTAACCTCTGCCTCTTTTTTTTTTCCACAGCACTTAAATGTTTATGCTCGAGTGATTACTGCATCCAGGCTAAATGCACCACGTCATTCTACAAATGTCATGCTGACACACACTCCATGGTTGGTTGGTGAGCATCAACATACGCTCATCCCAATGCGATGACAGCACTTTCCTATTAGACTAGTCGGCTGTGTGTGGGGTCACGCTAATGAGAGAAAAATTCAAAATGATACATCAGGCACATTGACATATGGGGTGTGTGTGGGGAGGGGGGAGGTGTCTTTCATGACATCATCGTCTAACTCTAGGACTGATGTATGCCCATACCTGCTCCAGCGTGAGCTGCTTGGAAATGGTGTCGTTCTCCATCTTCTTGATCTTCTTCATCAGCTTGTTGACCTGGAACTCCTGCTCCTGCTCCAAGTGCTGCTCCAGCTCTGCCTTCTCGTGTTGGAGCTGAGGTGGAGAGAAGAGAGGGCACATGGTGAATAAAAGACAGAAGCAAGATCAAAAACGAAGGAAACACGATGGCAGCTGAAGAGGAGTTAGGGGAATGGTGAAGGAGGAGACTTGTGAGTCACCGAGAAACAATTTGATGACTACAGCGGGCAGATCTGGTGTCGGACTGTGCCACTTGGCCCACATAGAGGGAATCTATTGAAAAGGGGGGGGGGGGGGGGGGGCTACATGTACCATGCTGCATTACTCCTTTGATGGTAGTTCTCACAAGAATGGCCTTTGTGAAACATTGGACAAGCTGGAGTTTGAAAGAGGGAACTAGCTCAGCACGGATTCAAAATGGGACATTCATTGGGATTGTGGAAAGAATGACTCAGTATTGAGAAACACTGCATATTATCCATTTGAAGGAAATGTTTAAAAATAAATGTATATGCAGAAGGCTGACAACCTCCACAGGAAGACAAAGTAGCTTTCTTCCACCGTGTGTTCGCACATGACCAACTGCGCAGCATCCATGATCCATACATAAACCCATACACCACACCCCTATTCAAATAGTTGTAATGTTTTAATGTGCAATGAAAAGGATAACATTGGATCACGTCACTGCAGAACCTCCCTACACATTAGGTTACGTAGTAAGAGTGAAGCGGAATGGGAATATGTTGATATTCTGAGGCATTTTTCTCCGGTCAGCCTTATCATGCAAGCTCTCCACAGAAATGCCTTGAAACAAACATTCAAACACAAGCCCTCTTTAGAATCATGCCGCACATTAGCTGGTTTTTGTTATTTTACTGCTACATTACTTAACAGTATGACACGTCCGAGTGAAAGAGCTAGCACATAAACTACGGGCTGACTGTCCATGCCAGGTTTTTGGGCAGTAGCAGATGTAGGTCTGTTTTATGTTAGCACACAAGAGAGATAACTAAAGGGCTAAACAACAAGCCCATCTGCACAGCATTTAGCAGAGGTCTGCTTGCACACGAGCAAGTGGCCAAGCCGGATTCAGGCATCTTAACACATCACCAAACCACCAGCCGGGCCTATAGCTCCCAGGTCCCTCCATACAACCCCCCTTATTTGTAACGATACGAAGCGTTGAGACTATGCCCTGATGTTGGGAGAAATAAGACGTGGAAAATCCTCTGGACCAAACAACAGGAGAGTAATTTGAGAGCCATTAAGAGTAGCTGGCGGCCGTAGTCATCTTAGGCCTCTTAAGCTGTCGGGCAAAACCAATACAGTTGGTAGTGATGCACTGGCCCCCCTCCCACACTCTCTGCCACGACATACACAACCATACCGTATAACATTACAGAGGGCATATAATTAAATGTCTAACAGCGCAAGGGTTAGTATATGCATTGTCATGCTGAAATAGAGCATTAGTAATTCCTAACAATTCAAGAAGCAAGTTTCTGGAAAAAGAAAGCATTCCCTCAAAGGACTCACCTGCATGAGTTTTCTTGACAGCTCGTTAGTGAGAAATTCCTCTTCCTTCTCATAATTGACAGCCAAGGTCTCCTTCTCCTTCTGCAGGGCCTGGATTTTCTTGAACAAGGTGTTACTGATGAACTCTTCTTCCTGTTCGGCCCTTGCTTGCTGCAAAACAAGACACAAATAGAGCGGACTTGTGAGTGCCTGGTGTATACAACACAATTTATGGTCAAAAACATTGTTTTCTAATAAAAACCTGTGTATGTGCTCCACACACATCCAGATAAACACACACACACACACACACACACACACACACACACACACACACACACACACACACACACACACACACACACACACACACACACACACACACACACACACACACACACCTGCCCTCTTAAGTCTGCCAACCAATGAGGAAGTAGAATATTCGTTTGCGCCACAGAAAATGAAAACTGCCTTGACAGTTGTGGGGAGAAATTAAACTGGGGTTTTTTACACAAAGGGTATGAACAGTGACACAGCTGTGGTGTGCGAAATGTGTGTAGCGTCTTCGTCGGTATCGTATCGACCACCCTTCTATTAGTAACATCAAGGACAACATTTACGTTGGAGGGCGGAGATAAACTTTTACATGTTAAAAAAAATGAAGGACGATCAGATATAAATATATAGCTTTGCCACATCTCCTCAGAAGGGGTGGACAGTGTTTGGGCTTGGCACCTAGAAGGACCACCCAGTAAGGCCAACATGTTATCAAGACGTTCTTAAAAACATGGTTACACCTGAACTCAGAATCAAAGATCACGCATTTGGGACGAGTGACGCATTGATACAAAGCTAACGCTACGGCTAGACAATATACACATCGCAATCTGACTGAGCATTGGTCGCATAAAGTGGTGACAATACGTTAACAAGCCATTCGTGAAGTAATCAAATTGTGAATTGGCCGAATATTTGCACAAGGCATTGATCATCCAATGTGACAATAGGCGTCTGCTTAGGAGCAAACCATTAACGTTAGCTATTAGCATCGCAAAACAAAACAAAGCGTGCTAACTGGCTGACTATCCTTCACAGACCATCTGGCTAGCCGAGGCTCACTTGCTAATTTAGCCAAGTAGCAACTCCCTATCCCTGCTGTTCAGCCCTCCGATGTTGTGCATTGTTCTAACGCAACACTGCTTTTTATAGAACGGATTCGGTATACATTTAAGACTGGTAACCAAAATAACACTATCATTATCTAGTGAACTTGTATACATGCTGTGTGCATTCTAACGTGGGCTAGCATTAGCTAGTTAGCTTATATTACTTACAATGGTGACGCTAGCTTTGCGAAGGTCTCGATTCTCCTCCTGCAGGGCTTTGCACTTGAGTTTAAACGTTTCTAACTCAATTTTCAGAACTTTGTTCTCCTGCTGTAAAGAAGCTAGGCGATTTGTCAATTCCTCTAAACGAAACTGTGAAATGACTATACTCGGTTTCCCCGAATTGGACGCCGAGGAGGACATCGGGGTGGCCGAACTGCTCCCCGCACCGTCGGTGTCGCTCTCGCTTGCACTGTCCGCCATGGCTGTGCGACAGTGTGGTGTGGGGGAGACAACGGCAGCTGCGGTGTTGGTGGAGTGAGTAATCACGCACGTTTGCAATGGAACGCCGTGTGACCTTGCCCACGCGCGATGAAGTGGCGACACCTAACGGCTACTTTCAGTATTGACCCAATGAAGACATAAGTGTATGATTTATGTATTCATTGAGGCATATTGAAAATAGCCGTTAGGTGGTAGGTAATCTATGAAATACACTGTATAATACCAGTCTGTATAAGCCCAACACCTAACGATTCGATCATTCAAAGGTAAGATACACCAATTAAAATATGACTCATATTCATCACACTTTTATCAACCTTGTATCCTTCTGGCCTTTCACTATAATCCAACCCCCAATCAAATAAAATGGTGAATTGCTATGTCTAAATATGGGTAAACTAAAGACCATGTATATTGCAAAAAGAAATCGTAGAAAATGGATCATAATTGTTCATAGATAGAACGCTGATGTTTGAACCTGGTTTGAACAGATAGAAATGAACAAGAACATAATAAAGTGATTTAAAAGACAATGCATTTTATTTTGTTTGTTTTAATTTAGTTTTTTAAAGATGTCTAAAACATTTGTGTTGGAACCATCTGCTATAGCCTCTAAAAGAAGATTGAAAACCAAAAGTGCTAAGTAGTTACATTTCAATGGCTGTGTTAGTAAGAATTGTACATTGAAAAATCTGTTCTGGTGAAAACACATATTAAACAAAATGGACAGTTATTAGTTAAACCATATCAAAGGATTCCCTACCCCATGATTGACATAACAGGAAAAGGGGATTTTGACACAACAAACTAGTTTAACTTCATTTGCATAAAATCAAAGTCCTTAACATAGTTGTTCATGTCGGCATCTTAAACATCAGCACACTAAAGTCTGAGGCAACACACCAGTAGAATGTCACACTTGAACTACATGGGCATCTATTCAAAACCAATACAAAAAATAGGGCCTAATGCAAAGTAAGTTTTGCCAATGACTTATTGAAAACAATTCTATTCGTCACTGCATGTACAAACGCTCAAGTCTAAAAGGATCACACAGTTTTAGAGTTAAACACAATTTATTCAATGCTTAAATAATTCCTTTGACCATCCAGTGTGTTGTCATACAATAGTCTAACTTTCAGCTACAATCAAAAAAATGCCTTTATGTGTCCTTAATGTGTGTAGGTTTGTAACAAAGGAAATACCTAATTAAAAAGAAAATCAAATGCCCCAGTTTTTCATTGAATACCACAGCAGCCTTTTGAAAATCAAAAGTCAACACACTGCTACACAGACAGTTTAACAGTGGACAGAGACTCCTACACCTTATAGCCAATACACACAACACAGTTATAATTTAACAGCGAGCCAGCCTACTAGCATTTACATTCAGCTGATTTCTTTCCTGTAGCAGAAGCTGCCCTTCAGTTTAACATAGACAGACAAGACATTAGACCCTCAAGAAGCGATAGAACATATTTTTTTCTTTGTATGGTTTACTCATCCCCAAACATGATAAATGCTTTAATGGTATCATTTCGAAATTGAAAATATAAAATTGGTGACAAATTTTGGGGCTATACGTCTACACGGATAAAGGGATTTATATTTAATTTAGAATACAGTGTTTGCAAACTTGTAAAAATTGTACTCAAAATAATGTGAACAGCATGCATGAAAATATGAATACTCTAAAAGGATTAAATCCATTCCCACATCGGGAATAACTGAAATTTGCTTTTTTTGTGTGTGGAAATTTCCTGTTAAAATTGAATCAGCTTCTTTCATATACAAACATTATACCTGCTATAATAATTAATTGTACAAGAACATGTGGAAATTTCACTCAAATCTTCCTTAAAAGTGGAACCATTTCAATAAATTTTGAAAGCACTTGAAAAGTTAGCTCACCTCAGTGCATTCTCTACCTGTAGCTTATCCTTTTTTTCTTAAGAATTTTACACGTTGTAAATTTATGTACAGAAAAAGGTATTGTCTAAGTTCAGTTTTAAAAAGAAAGGGGAAAAAAACAACCCAAACAATTTACATCCTGATAATAATGGGTCCAAGAAAAAAACGATAAGGCGAGTGTTGAAGTGTCGGAGGTGTTCTGTTTTGTGTGATAGTCTCACAAACTTCCTACTTTTCTTCCACCACTGGAGCATTTTGTGCCTTATTTGGACACAAGGAAGTACAAGTTCGGTTGCACCAGTGTTTTTGTGGTTGTTGTTGTTGTTGTGATATTTCAGTCTGTCGTTTTATTCAGTTGGTACAAACAAACAGCGCTCCATAAAAGCCCCAAAAACACACCATTGGACCAATGGCACATACGGAGTAGAACAAAGCAGGAAGGAGAACCATCTTCCTCGGCTCCACAGACAGGAAAGGGAGGAACCTCCAGGTCTGTTGATTGACAGGAAGTGCACGTTTTCCCATATGCATGCTGAAGTGGAACAAGGCTTCTTCTGGCTCTGTTCAAAACCAGTGAAGGAGGAAAAGCTCTTCCAGTGGAGCACTCCAGCACCCTCTTGTTCTCGGGAAACATGTCACATGGTTTTCTGCCCACCTGGAAGATACAATGCAATGTGTTAGATGATCACAAGAAAATTCAAATAATCGTAATGGTCTCTCCTGGCTTCACTAAAACATTTCATACCAATATAATTTGACCGGAATCCTTTCAATTCAACATGAACATTTCTCAATGCACTTGTTTTTCTAGAGAATAAAATAATGGGACTGGGGCAAACTGTTTATTGACTGGCATGGTTAGTTTATATCTTGTATTTATGAATGAATCTAGTGTAAAAGCATAACATAGCAAGAACATATTGTTTCTAGGCTGGTTTGGTTTTAAATGGTCTAATGTCACTCAATGCATTCATCTTGTAATGTATAAACAGTGGCAGGGATCTGGTTTCACCAATGGGATCACAATCTCTTTTGTTCTATGCTCAAATCCTTTCCATGTTTGGGATTTGGTGGACAAAAAGAGACACAGATGGTGTCAGTGGGACAATGTAACCCTGAGGTGTGTTGTGATTACTAGGCCTGTTTCTATAGTGAATATAATTGACAGACAAACAACACCCACACAATAATGTGTGTCTTTGTGTGACACGTGCACGTGCATGCGCGCGCACACACACGCACAGCGTGTATTTTCCCAAGTCCTCCTACATCCACAAACATTGACACAAAACCCACAAAGACACACACAAACACAGGGCTGACAAAAGCTAACTCAGCTAAGTCTGTGTCAAAGCTGGTATGAGGGAATGGCTGAAATACATACACAAGTTGACTATAGCTATAGACGCAGTTAAAAGCAGCAGATAAAAGTATTTAGGAGATACCGGCCACTATCTTTAGTGGAAGATGTCCTTTTTGTCACTTTATAATATGGATGAGTGGAGTGGAGCTCCATGCAACATAGAAACACAGGCTAAAGAAAAAGAAGCAGAAAAGATGCAAAAAATAGCATGTTTTTTATGGAGAGATTTGAACAAGCATATAAGAAGAAAGGAGTATGAATGAACAGAATAACAATTCAGAGTACAATACTGTGTTTGAATTCCCACGTCCAAAATTGACTTGGGTCTCTGTGTGCATAGCGGCATTAAAACAGTATGATTATATTTCTTTTTTGGGTCGCGTTACAAACATGAATCTGCTCTTGTAAATCTAAATTGTGTGTATATATTTATACATATATTTATACTTATTTTGTTTGTTCTGTTTAACCTGCAATAGAGAACGTGACGTGCACCTACATCACCAAGACAAATTCCTTGTATGTTTTAAAAAACGTACTTGACAATAAAGCTTTTCTGATTCTGATTCTGATTCTGATGAACCAAAATCAGCGCTCCGTGTGCTTTGGGCTTAATGCTGGAACCTGTTTGACGGGAGCTCACCTGACAGACGACCACCATCACTACGAGTTCAGCTTCTTCTCGTCCTTTCTCCTGCCATTCCTGGTCCCCTCCGCCTGCTGGAAGAAGAACAAACAAAATCCAGAAGAATTACAACTCCAAAGTTGCTCTTATGGGGTTGATGGTAGAAACATGAGATCCATCACTGCAACCAAGAACACCAGAGTGAAACCAGATTTGAAAAAAACGGAGTAATCCACACCGGTAGGCTGAGAGAGAGAGAGCCTGAAACCAGATTTATGAAGCATAAAGGGAGCAAGTATAGACTTTTTCTTCGAAACATTTTTGTTAGCAATCTATGACCCTGAAGCAAACCCGAACAGTTAATCCAAGGTTAAATAGTACTATTAGTATTATTACATTTACAAATAACATGAATTAATATCTATATATTTAAGGGACAGCATTGTTAGCATTAGTTGTATGAAAAAAAAACGTTGATAGATTCCACAAATAACCCACAGTAGTAAAAACACAGTTTAGAGAAGAAACATTGGTATCCATGTTGTTAGATACAGAACATAAAAGAAAGACAGCGCCCACAGCAACCAGAATCACCACACACCGTTCTGAGGTTGCATTCCAAAAAGGCCTCTGGTATCTAGCTAGCTACCATGATTGTTTCGAGGAGAGATGATTGAGTGTTTATCATATGATCAAGAATGAAAGCGTAGATTATATGGCTCTGTAAACAATCCAGTATATGTAAAGTTGTTGTGTAAGACTGGAACACCTCTAATGTTTCCACTTATCTATGCGGCAATTTGTCTCATTGCTGCTAAGCAGAATTGAACCCTCTGTTTAAAAACACTTTCCCCAATGGTTCAAGGGTTATCGTTTAATGAGAGGAATGAACCATCTCAATCATCCCTTTGAATGTCAAACTCAAACACGGCCAGCCCCTCTGGATCGTTTTACTGTTGCCGTGCCAACCTCTGACTCATCCATATGCAACAGGGAACTATGCCAGCACTGTGCTTGATCCCACAGATCCGTGGCCCCTCCCAGGTCTTCCGGTTTGGGAGAAGTCACACGTCGGATGACTTTCCGGATGACCTGGAGAGCCGAAAGGTTATGGGCAGACAAGGACGCGGTGATTGCTGGTGGAGAGTCCAAGGCAACAGGCAACATATTCAACTGCCTTTGACGGTAACAAAACAATTAAGGCTGGAAAATTGGTTGTACGTTACTTTTCTAGTGACAAGGTTACCGTCTTCATCAATAAAATGCTCTTCCGTCATTGACTCGACTGGAACATTTTTAGCTTGTTCTCCCTGTAAGCGGATGTAATTAAAAAGTGAACAAAATACATCAAACTGGGAAATAATACGTACAAACCGCAACCGATCACCACACCCACCACTGAGAAAGGAAGATTAAGATTAGCAATGAGGCTGAAAGTTAGCAGTGAAAAGATAGGTGTCACGACTTTCAAATGGTAAATGAAAGTGTGCCGCCGTGCACTTCTGAACGGTAAATATTATGTTCATACATGTATCAGTACAGATACATATAGATGTTTATGCACTGTTACATCCAACATGTACAGCTACATTATAATCACAACATACGTTAGTATACACACACAACATTGGAAAAAAAGTGCAGCTTTGGAAATGGTACCATTTAGTGGTTGAAATAAACAAAACAATTGGCCACCATGACAGAAGGTATGACCATTCATTTTGATCTAAAAACAAACCACTTTAAACCAATCCAAACAAACCAAACAAAGTCAAGGTAGGCCAAAACACCAAAACCACACCAAACTAGTGATAGCCCAGCCACCCCTCTCGGTTAGGCAGGGTACCTTTAGAATGACCCGACGCCGGATGATTTTGGTTGTAATTGTCCTTTCTTCATCTGGGTCAGTGCTGAATTGCTAGTGAGGAAGGCATTATAAGGTTATGGAAAGACACTTTGGAAAATGTCAGCGAATTAATTAAAAGTTAGGCAACTTAGTGATTATTTGGGGATTGGTACAATTCGGCTTCATGGTTCACTGTTTTTGAAAAGAAAACATGTAATTGTTTTTTATTTGAGTTTATGATGTATTAAAAAGGAAGACTGGTTAGGGGCTCTGAATCCACGATCTTGTGCCTGTAAAAAATATGGAATGCAGAACTGGAAAAAATACTTTAAACAAATAATGTATTTAAAAGTATTTTTTAAGTATTTTAAAGTAGTATACATTACACTTCCTCATGGCTAGGTATGACAATGTCACCCCAATCCATCAATCGCTGACCATTACCTGGACTTTTTTCTCCGTCACTGGTGTTCCATCTGTTCTCCTGCCATTGGCTGGATCTTGGGACCCGTCCTTGGGCGAATGCTGTGATTTGTCACCGTTGTGTCGGGACCTCCCTGATTCGCCTCTGGATGAGGAAGTGATGGAGTCGCTGGAGTTTTCTTGGCTGCGGGTTCACGGATAAAGCTTAAGCATGGACATTGAAATCAAGCACTAGCTACAACACAAAATGCCCAATGGTGAATAAAATCAAAAGCACTGACACAATGTGTACAAAAATCTTAAGGTCTCATACATTTTCTAAGGTGGAAGAACAGTTGTGATACACTGTGAAACATATGTTGTTTAATAAAACGGATCAATTGCATTTATATAGTGCTTTTCAAGGTGCTCAACAAACCTCACCCACTACCAGTGGAGAGGTGAGGAACGAAACTATCCAATGAGTGACCAAGGTAATCTAGTGGTGACACTTGACATGTTTACATAACAATGCAATGTACTGCAACTAGAATGCGAGTCAAGAGACGACACCGAAGCGTACCTGGGTTCGTGTCTGTCCAGAAGGTCTGAGCTGAGGCTGCGGCCTGGCGTCGGCGGCTCCACGCGGATGCTGGACGTATCGCTATGCCAACCTGGAAGTGAACACCGAACATCTTTTTCTGCCTGTTCCACTTGCCTGAGAATCTCCTGAACCCTTGCCTCGGTCATTTCCTCGCCCTCCTCCTCCTCCTCTTCCTCTGAGCCTCCTCCCTTCACCTCCTCCGCAAGAGATCTCAACGCCTCCTCAGACACCTCCTCGTCCACGTGTCCGGCCTCCTCCTCTTCGTTGGAATCGGATTGGTGCTCCGCCAACGCCTCCGCCCAGGGCTGGAGGGGAGGGTCGGCTGCAGCCAGCCACTCAGCCTCCCCTGCCTCCGATGGGCCCTCTCCCACACCATCTCCCTCCATACCTCCATAACCTACCTGGATGACCCCCCCTCCACCCTGCTCCACCTGGTCACTCCCCCCGCCCTGTACCTGGGCGTCTTCCCCTCGGTACACCTCACCTGCGAACTCATCCCCCTCCGTGTTCTCTACCGCACGCGTTGTCTCGGTTAGCGCTTCTGCTGGGGTAAGAGCGTCTTCAGGCTGCTGCGGTATTTCCGCTGGGTGTTCTTGCCCGACTAACACATCCTGTGCCTCTGTCCCCCCCGCGGAGCCATCGGCCGCTCCCGTACTGCTACGTTCTTCACTCGGCTCAAGTTTCCCACCGTTAGCCCCCTCCTCTACACACACAGCCCTCTCTGCGCCGCTCTCTCCTGAAGTATCACAGCCAGGCCTTTGCGCCCCAGCCTCACTCTGTCTATTCAAAGCCTCCTCGAGCGTCTCTAACGTTCTAGGCGCCTCCCTCTCCTCCTCTTCTCCTGCGGCGACACTGACCTCCTTTACCTCCGCCGCGCACATCTTAACCACTTCCTCTAACTTTTTGGTCACGTTCTCTATGCCCTTGTTTAGCCTCTCATGCTCCGACCCCCAGAACGTCAGACCTACCAGTCCTTTGCCCTCCACCTTCTTTACTTTTTCCGGAGACGACGGGGTCATGGAGGACAAGGACGACAGCGAAGGCGAGGACGTGGAGAAGGCCATCTCGATGTCGCTTCTCTCCGGGGAGCAGAAGATCTTGGGCCGGTGGTCCAGCGGCGTGTCCTGAACGCAGCCATCCTCCTCCTCGCTCAACAGCAGCCGGTCGTTCAGCGCAATGTGGGGCTTCCTGACAGCGCGGGGGACAGGCTCCGGGAGCACAAAGACCGGGAAGGACAGCGCGAGCTCGCTGGGCCTCGGGGGGCTCCTAGGGGGACTCTCTCCGGACTCACGGCTAAAAGGCACGGCTTCAGGGCTCCAGGGCAGGGGTGGGGACTGGGACGGGCACTGGCCCTGTGCCGGGAGCTCGGGGACCGGGTGGTGATGGTGATGGTGAGGATGGGGTGAAAGGGCGGGGTTGGGTGTGACTGGGATTTCGGGTTCCAGGAAGTGGGGATCGGAGTGCAGTGTGGCAGGGGACTGCAGCTCCGCTAGGATGCTCTGATAATCTGTTGGTGACAGAGTGACACATGGAGAGATGTACGCACACGCCAAAGCCCCACACCACAGTACATGACGCACGGCTTGAGAAAGGCAGACACACACAAATACACACAAACAGAAACACACACACACACACACAAATAGACGCATCAACACGTACGAGGTAAGACATGGATAATAGCCACAAATGGTAAAAAGACGTGCGGTGTAAGGCTCGTATCCAAGCAACCACTTGGTGACACCCAGGGTGCCACTGATGTCACTACGAATCATCCCCGCGAGGGCAATATGGTTAAAGACACTCTGTACCGCATAATCACCTCTCCAAGGAGAGACAGACTGTACCCAAAAACCACGATTAAAAACCAAGATGGAGTGAGAAAACCGGCGCACTTTGAAACCGGCCCACACACTCATCGTGTTTAGTCATCAAAGAGTTGGTCGGTGCTCCAGTTTAGAGCGGCTGAACAGTCGTACTTGATAAGCCCACGTTGAGACAGCAGCAACGTTAATCATACACTGATGACTAATGGGATGCGTGGGTGAGTGACGACTAATAGAGTGGGTGTTTGGAGACTTGCTCACATGAGAGGTGGTGATGAGAGATTCGAGGGAGGCGGGTGGTGGGGGGGGGGGGGGGTGGTTAAAAGGGACAACAGGGAGCTAAATGAATAACTCCATGGTGGAGGGGTCGGTGCGGGTGCGGGGACGGAGCAGGGCGGGGCCCGCGGGGGCTGGGAAGGAGCAGTGGCAGGTGGGGCAGGGGGGGAGGGAGCAAGGCGGAGGAGAGGAGGGCACGGGGCTGGGACAGCGGGACCCGGGGGACGACCCCGCTGAGAGGGCGGCCAGGGAGAGAGGGGAGGTGGGGCGAGAAGCCCCGGGTGGCTGGACCCAGAGCAGGGATGGGGGGGACGCGGAGGGAGTCGGCCCAGGAGCGGCCTCGGGTGGGTCGGGGGTAAGGGTGGAAGACGACGACGGGGCGAGGGTGGAGGTGGAGGATGAGGAGGAGGGGGTGGCGGCATCCCAGGACGGAGTGGGAGTGGGGGAGAGAGGAGCAGGCGAGGGGAGGGGCGTTGCCATGCAGGGGGAGGGAGAGGGAGGGAGGGCAGGGGAGGGAGGAGGCGCAGACATGCAAGGCAAGGGGGAGGCTATGACGGGGATGGGGGAGGGAGGGTGCAGCGAGAAGGGGAGAGACGCCGCCTGGCGGTGGTCCATGGGTGGGGAGCGGGGGCTGGGGGAGCGGCCAGAGGACGGGGCGGGGATGATTGGGAACCCGGGGCGTGCGGGGTGCGCCCAGGGGACCAGGTCCAACAGAGCCATGGAGGACTGGTAGCTGGGAGAGCGGTGCCGGGGCAGCGGGTGGGGGTCGGGGGAGGAGGCAGGGCAGCTGGGAGCGGGAGGGCCCTGGGCATCCCGTTTGCATTTGGCCGGTGAGCGTTTCGGAGGGGTCAGGGGGATGATGACGTACACTACGAGGGGGGGGGGACGACGGGAAAGTACACAAACAAACACACAAAGAAGTGACAGAAGGTGTGAGTGCAATGAAAAGTAAAGACGTTCATACGAGTGAATGAGAAACAACAAAAAGACTGAATGAATGAGGAGGACCAACGGCGGCTTCAGATGAACAGTGAGGGTGCGAAGGTGATGATGGGATGGAGGTGATGAGGAGGTCGTCAAGGATAAAGCACACATGGGCGCGGGGGGGGGGGGGGGGGGGGGGGGGGGGGGGAGGGGTACCAACAGCACACAACTCTTAAGATGTTAAGAGCAGCTCTGGGCTGTTATGAGCAGGTAGGACTACTGCTAGTGTCGACTTCATCGAAGGGAGGAGGATGGAGGAAGTGGAGGAGGAGGAGGAGGAGGAGGAGGAGGAGGAGGAGGAGGAGGAGGAGGAGAAGGAGGAGGAGGTGGAGGAGGAGGCAGTCTGGTTTTTCGCAGAGGAAGAGGATCTCTCATCTATCCAAGGAGGGCTCAGAGGAACCGGAGGGAAACTAAGAGATCTAAACTTAAACAAGAGCTACAGGTCAACGGGGTAGTATACACACATACATAAGTTATATATATAATCATGCATGAGGAGAAAATTAATAGATTACAAAAAAGCAGGTTCAACTAAAGGTCAAAGGTTGTTTAAAAACAGGTAAAGCATTAAAGCATGCACTAAGCCCATGGCCTATTCACATTCAGTGTCTTAGAATGGTGATAACAGGATCAAATTGATTTGTAAGGTTATATAAACATGATTTTATTTTATATTTTGGATATTTGACCTTGGATAAATATCACATTAACACTGATGTCCAAATCCAAAAAAAACAAAAGGTGAATGTGTTCCATAGTGCTACATTATTTGAACTTTAAGTGCATGCTATTATTATTTTCGGTGTGCTGAGACAAAGGCAAATAGGTATGAGGAAAACTATATTAGTTGGGCGACTTATTTTAATCAACGGCAAATCCCATGTGTAGGGAATGGGTTTTAGGATATCTGAAGGCCAGTTACCCAGACAGGGATAGTAACAGTTCAAAACTACTAGCATCGTGTTAGGCTAAGACACCATGGACTCTATTATCCCTAGCTTGGAAAATGGCCTTGGCACTAGTAAAATAGAATACAACAAAAACAGGGAGGATTTTACAGGGAGAGGTAAGAGGTCAGCTAGATAGAGCTAAACTTTACCATCAGCCTGATCCCGGAAAACCGCGTTATCATCGGCAAAACATCTTGTGCCTGAAATGTTACCATAGTCAAATATCGGGCCCTCCAGTAAAGTCACAATATCCATCCGATTGACTTTGGTCAGCACTGCAGTTAAGGTATCCGCTGTTGAGGGGAAGAACAACAAATGTGACCAAAGATTAACACATTGCTCATTGATACCACTGAAAAAAATGAATAGCAGTTTGCTATTTTACTGGGTCTTGTTTGACCTAACAAAGCACTGGACATCTTGTCTTTTAGTGGCACTGGAGAATTCCTGAAACTAAGAAATAAAAAAAGGCTACTTGTCCATCCTGCTCAGCCCCAGACAAGCAGCAGCAGAACTCTTAGATTCAGAACTTGTGCTACTTGCAATCATGAGACGAATATAAGTGCCTCCAATGTATTGTTGAGTAATATTTTAAGAATAGCTGTAATGTATTCAGAATTGATGAGGGCTGAGAGCATAATCAGACAGAGGCAAGAAAGACATAATGATAGATTGATTAGAGAAGGAAAACACGACCCAGATGCACTTCAAACGGTCCCAAGTACAGCCAACAGAGGGACTTCATGGTAATGTAACCGAGCTTTTGCTTCTTATGTTGCTACACTTTTTAATCACTCTGCTGCAGCAATGAAATGACTCCTGATAATGATGAGATAATATGAATGTGAATGAGAGCTTTTGCATGCTCAAGAGGGCAAGAGGGCAAGAGAGAGAGAGAGAGAGAGAGAGAGAGAGAGAGAGAGAGAGAGAGAGAGAGAGAGAGAGAGAGAGAAAATAAGGGGAAGAAATATGGCCTTACTTGTGGCATTTTTCCCATCCCGGCTGACCCATTTCTTTAGCAGCATGAAGCTCTGTGCTGTCAGAGAGTTGGGGTTATCTAGTCTTATATGGTTGATCTCATCCACAGTGAAGTTCATCTCCCGTGCCAACTCTGCAGTTAACACACACAAACATACATATATAAACAAACTTAAACATAAGCATTTTACTACAAGAATATCTACTAAAGTTTATACAAGGTTTTACAAATGTAAAATCGATAATAATATAATCGGAAACTAGAGCTGGCTGTAGTGACCCAAATACTATTAAGAAAATGGTACCACATAAAAACAGTAAGTATTTAAGTGGATATTCAACATCATTTATCAACAGCCTCTATTGTAGTCCAATCAAGCAGTGCAAAAAAGAATCCCTCGGCCTGTAGATGGCACTGGCGATCAATCAGTGAGTTGTGTTTCCTCAGGAGATGGTGGTGTAAGATGGAGGAGACAGTGGGGACGGACTGAGAGCACCGCGGCATGGAGCCTGACCTGTCCAGCTGAGACCCAGGTGATCAGCGACGATGGCCATCCGCAGGTCCGTCCGCTCGCACGGGCTTTGGGGACCTGGAGTGGGAAGAGGAGCGCCGGTAAGATATAGAGTCCCGTTTCACTCTCTCGCTAAAGAGACTGATATATATGTAATAGAAAAAAATATGTATTGTACTGATGTTTACTATTTCTTTTTCTGGCCACTTCTGGCCACCTCTGGCCAATTTTTGCTTTACAAAAATGCGTTCAACGCATTTGTCATAATATGTTTACACATTTAGGTGAATGCAGAACCTCTTTGCAGATGTTGATGAATTTAATATAGAAATACAGTCAATATTACAAATTGCTTTGAAAAACGTTCCCATGGTTTTATCCCAAAGTGGCAAGAAAAATTATTGGTATCACTAGACACATGAGGACTACAATGTGTTAATAGGGCAAGTGGTGTGTAGTTGTATCTATATTCTATGCAGGCAGTAACTGTAAAAAGAAACACACAAAACAAATGCAAACCATGACTCGGAACAATAAACTCATGTAGTTCCTGAAAACTGCGGTGGTGGACTTCAAAGTACACTGCTGCGTAGCATGCGGACAGCCTTTTGTGTGTTGGTCACTAACACATATTAGAACATGACAATTGATATCATGGGATAGAACAGAATATCTTTTTTTTTTTTTGGTAGCCACCCCGCACAGACAGACGGACAGACTTGGGAGTTGTGAGACAACAGATTGGCTTTGCCAGAGAACCAGTCACTATCACTGGCATGCTTACTCTACTAGGAGATTGAAAAGGTTTTGGGAAGGGGTAGAAAACAGAGAATCTAAGGACAGTACAGCACACAGTACACAGTACAGAAATGACATGAAAATGAAATTTAAAATGGCATCTACAGTTTGAGAGAATAATAATATAAACACACCACAGGCATTCCAGTCAATCCATCATTTAAACGATCACAACGATGTCATGCAACTAAGAGTGAAATATATAAAATATATATGTCAATATAGATGTATTTTAAACATAGTGTGAAAGTTTTACAAACTAGGCTTGATCTCCGCGACGGGGGGCGCTCGAGACCCCGTGAGTCCCTGACTGCCCTCCTTCCCACCAGTCCGCCTACTCCTTCTGCTCCTCTCACTGCCGGAGGCCCTGTCCGTCGCTGCCGCCTTTGCCCTAACGGACGCGGCCCCGGCCTCAGCCCTCGAACCTCTACCAGACCTGGATGAGCGTGAGGGCTGGGAGGGCTGGGAAGGCTGGGAGGCATCCGACAGAGAGGTGCTCCGGGAGGTGCTGTCTTGCTCCGACTGTTCTGTCTGCGTCTTTTTCTCCTCGTCTGACAGCCAGTCCATCAGCTTTTGGGTCTCCCCGCTAAGGCCCTTAAAGTACTCAATGCTGCGCTTACAGAGCTCGCTAGGGTTCTCCTGCCTGTCCTGTCTACCTGCCGTCTGCTCTCTGTTGACCTGGATCTTGTCCTTCAGCGGCAGTCTCGAGGGCAACTGTATGGCTCCCCTCTCTGTGGCTAAGGCCCTTGTGGGCTGAGAGGTGACCTGAGCTGACGTGAGGGAGCAAGCAGCGCTGCTCTTCTTCACACCCTTGATTGGTATCCTAGACCTGGGTTCTACTTTGGCAACCGCCGGCTCAGCTCTCTTCCTGACCTCAGCCTTCACCACTTGTTTTGGCTTCTGCTTGCCTATGGCTGTCCCCTGTGTGTGGAAGGACCACCCTGACGCCTTCACCGGAAGCCTAGATTTTGGCTGTTTCGCTTCGCTTTCCTTAACTGTTTGACACTTAGTCTCCTCTGTCTGATTACAACTGCTCTTTTCCACTGTCTCTGAGTAGCATTGGGCTTCTATCCTGCTGGCTTTTTGCAAGGTGGGCTGAGAGGATGACTGCAAGTTAAACACCACACTGCCACATTGAATGTAGTTGGCCTGAACACTGGAGGACTCTAAATTATTGTTGTTGTTGCTGTTCTCGGCGGGGTAATCCTGTCTCTTTACCTTGGTCTCAGTGTATCCGCTAGGCTGGCCCTCGGCTCTGTGACCCTCTATACTAATGTACTCTGGCACTATTTGACCCTCTGCCGCTGCAGCTTTACCATCGGGGAGATCCCCGGAGTCTTTTTTCACAGTTATGGAGGCCGCTATGCCCATTTTAATGGGGGTACGCAATTTGGAATCGACCTTAGAGGCTGTAATCGTGCATGACGAGGGAGGTTCGGCTACGCCTTCACCGCTGGGGGCATCGGTGCCGGTACAGCCAGTGCTAGTGCCATTGGCGGTCTGTGCAGGGCTGCATTTTGCGTCTGTCGCTGCTGGTGTTGTTGGTATAGTGCTGCTGTCTGTGGTAGTGTCTATAACCTTCCCCTCTACTGTGCCCCTCTCCCCTGTTGTGGATTGAGAGGAAACCACCCCCAGGATCGGGCCCCCTCTCCCCTTGTCCCCTGTTTTAGGGTCAGAGGAATGCTCACCAATCTGGAAAAACTGTAGCCTCTCCTCAACAAAGTCCCGCTTGCTCATGTCAATAGCACCACTGCGCGTCATCTCAAACATCTTCCCCTCGTGGAAAGGAAAGGGGTTTGGCTCGCTAGTCGGCGTGCTCTCGTCAGTCGGAGTTCGAGCGGGCGTCGTGTCTGGTGTGGTGGCCTGAGACTTGTCTTCCACTGATAAACCAAAGGGCTTGGGGTCTTCCTCTTTTGCTTTGGAATCAAACACTCCATCACTGTCACTCCCTTTGGTTGACCAGGGATCAAAGTCAAGGCCTTTTGTGGCGACAGTTTTAAAGGTGGAGTTCAGTTCCTCTTCAAGCTGGTAGCCGAAGTAATTTTCTCCAAAGTTCGGCCTGTCAGGGTGTCTTCCCTCAAGGGTGTAATCGGGTTCTTCGCCATCACTTTTCACTGACGTGCTAGCTTTTGCTTTTCCACTATCTCCTCCTTCTTCACATTTCTCTTCCTCTATGACCTCAAGCTTGGACTGACTAAAAGAGCGGTCGGTTGTTTTGCAGTCCATTGATAGACTAGATGTTTTGGGATCCTCACTCAATCCATCGTCCTCATCCTGAAGGTCATACCCATCTAAAGAGTCTATCTCAGTGGCATCAGTGTCATGGGAGAACTCAGCAGTGGTTGCCATAGAACAGTCAGTGATGGACTGGTCATTGCCATTTGATTCAAAGTCAAGCTCCTCTCCTTTTACAACACCGTTGATGTCTTTACCATTATTGTTCCCGTTTTTCTCAGCCTTTTTGGGCTTGAGACATTTGTCTCCCTCCTCTTTCATCTTAAAGGTGTACTTTTTGAGGGGGATTGGGTGAAACACGGACTCGTCATCGCTGGAGTCACTGTCATCAGCTCCAGGGGGAACAGGAGAGGGAGGCTGGACCCTGATAATAGGCTCAGCAAGGAGGTGCCTATCATGTTCCTCTTGGAGATTCACCTCCATCATCTCCGTCTCTGCCTCGGAGGAGCCACAAGACCCTTTCTTTGGAGGCTCAGACTGCCCTGCTTCTACTGGAGGAGGAGGAGGAAACTCAATGTAAGCTAATCTCTTTTCTGACTTTGACTTTTGTCTTCCTGCGTCTTGTTTTTTAAGGGCAGTATCAGAGGGAGATGGCTTGTTTTTTTCAGTACGCGGCTCCTTGTAGATGAAGGTCTTTGCTTCCTCTTCCTCAGACTCCTCTGGCACAGAGCTTTGGATACCGGTCATAGCGCCCATCACACAGTCTTCCGAGCTGGGGGTCTCAAAGGTGATGGGACTCTTGACAGAGCTGTCCACCACAAAGGTTGTTACCTGCTCTATAATGTCCTCTGGGCTACCTTGAGAGGATGGCTGCTTTTGCTTGACAGAGTAAAAAGCACCCCTAGTCTCATGCACTGTCCTACTTTCATGACTTACAATCTTTTTGTATGTACTAAGCTGCGCTGTTGCTGTTTCTTTCTCATATTGCTTTCCGACCTGGATGCTAACATAAACTGGTAAAGGTTTAATATCTTTAAATTTCTCTGTGACAACAACCGGAGTTACATTAGCCAAATACTCAATCTGGTCACTTTCAACACCATTACACACTACATTTGACTGGTTACCATCAAATGAATCAGTAGATTTTCTCAGTGGTAATCCACCGGGTGATGTAATGGTTTCAGAGCCACTTTGCAACCGATTTCTAGCTAAAGTAGGTATGTGAGACCCAACAGAAGTACATGATTTAACAGTGGATTGGCAATTCTCTGAGAATTCAGAGGATATTTTAACAGGAATTTGTGATTCCGAGTTTTTTTTTAGACCGCTATTACTATTTGGGTTGTCCCGCACTACAAGTTCTGTGTAGATAATTTTCTTTGTCGTCTCCTGTCTATGTGAGTCACTATTACTGCCATCTTTGATGGCATCATGAATAATGGCACTAGATAATTTTGGTGATTGGGGTTTAAAGTTCCCATTTCCACGTTTCTCCCATGTTTTGAATAGGTTTTCAGGTTCATTTTCACTAGAGTCATGTTTGGGAGAGTTGGACTCACCAGCGAGACCTTTTCTCTGGATTCCTGGACTATCTGCAGCTTTAGGAACATTGGGACCAGTAAAAACTTGATATACAGGCAGCTTACTTTCCTGTAGCTTTCTAATTGGAGGATTTGAATTTGGTCCCCGTTGAGGAGACTTGTCTTGCTTCTGAGCCTCTTGTTCAAACTTGAGCCTCACTGCACTAACTTTGGAAGATGACATTTGAAAAGGTTTGGGGGATTCACCTGTGTTGCCCTGTGACGATACATCTCCCTGTTGCCTTTTGTCAGAATCAGTATACTGTAAAATAACTCTCCTCTCCGGGCTACTGGGTAAGCTGGCACATTTTCTATCACTGGAGGTGAATCTCTCTCTAAGCCTTTCTCTACTCCATTCTTCCCCGCTACCTCCATTCCTGTAACCTGACCGCTCAGGACTGCTATGTGTGGAGCTAGGCCCGGATCTTGTTTCCCTGAAGTCTGACCGACGAGACTTCTTTTCTGGAGACGAAAGCTCATCGTTGAGCTTTTCTGTTTTATCACGGAAAAATTGAGACACTTCACTGAGTTTTTCCTCTGCCTCTTTCACAGTCCTGTCAACTCTGTCTTCATACATGATTTGCTCTCTGTTTTTATGTTGTGTGTCATCTGACACTCGCATCCAAACAGAGTGCTTTGGGCTACCAGGCTCAGAAGAATACTGCAAAAGTGTCAGTTTGTCAAAGTTGTCTTCAACATTAGCCATTCTACCAGATTTGTCAAACACATTCCTTGATGACCTGAAGACATATTCTGTTCTTGGACTACTCGGTCGACCCTCTGAATTATTGGTACGATCTGGTGAGTGAAAGTGAGACCTATCTCTGAGGTATTCTTCGGTGTCAGAATGAGATTGGTCAAGTTTCTCAGAGAGGAGCATTTTTTCTGCAAAGTTATATGACCCTCCTCTAAGCTCTGACGACTCATCCTCATTGTACTCTACTGACTGCTGGCTAAGTAGCCTCAAGGTTTTGTATGAGTCATCTGCGATGAGCTGTGCTGAACTAGGGCGGCTGTCTTCCTCCTGTGACATTGGCGTGTTTACTCTTGAGGAATCAAAATATGCTGGAGGTGATTCCTCAACCTCATCTTGCTGCCTGTTTCCAGAATAGTAGTGCATTTCTTTCTCTGGGTGGTTTTTAGTCTCTCTAATGAAGACCTCAGTGGGTTCAGTTTTATTGTTGCCTTTCTCGATGTGAACTTCAATAATTCTTTCGACCTTAGGTTTAGAGTTAATGGCCTCGAGTACTCTGTGTGATGCCTCCTCATTACCAGCCTTATGCTCAAAAAGTCCAGCAAGTTCTCTAGAAGGGTCCCTACCTGACTGGAATGCTTTCATGATTTCATGAACAGACATAGTTTCCTCACACCTCTCTGATGGTGCCTCTTTGCCTGGAGGTTTATGGTATACCATCCTTGTCGTGGTTGTGATATGAGTTTCCTCCTTCACTCGCATTCCTTTTCCCATCGGATCCTCCTCCGGGGTGATTTTGATTGTATACCCCTTGCTCTGATCTGGCGTTGATGCATTTTTATTTGAATGCCCTTTGGCTTCAGAATCAATGTACCTGACATTATGGGGATCATCCATCGCAGATGAATTATTATCTTCTGGGGACTCATAGCTCCTGATTACATGAACAACCTCAGTTCTAGTTTCTGTGATAACTGGAGGAATAGGAATGTCCTGAAAAAGGGCTTTTGGGCCCATTCCCTCTGCACTTGGAGGTGCTGAGGGAGTCCTTTCACTCCTTGTCTCAAAGCCGCTGTCTGAGAGTGGACTTTTGTCTTGTTCATGTAATATATCTTCAGGAGATTCCAGAACTGTGTCAGGTCCAAAAAGGACATCTGCAAGCTTGCTAAGTTCTTTTTCTGAAGCAGAGGAGCGCATGTTTGCTGGAGGCATTTTCAGTTTGTGCTCCTGAACTGCCATTGCTGGTTTCAGGACACGTTTCTGCTTCTCCTCGCCTTCCCTCTTTCTCTCATCTCCTTTACGCTTTGATTCTGGTGTTTTCGAGAAAGAGTTGCTACCAACATCATGAGCTAGGTAGTCAACCACTTTAGCTAGATTGAAATCCCTGTCTGGTACAGTCTTTGTTTTAATTTGAGGTACTACAGTCTCGTATCTCGGGGGATAGCTCCAGTTGCTTGCTGGTTGCTCAACAGGTACCTTTGCATATTGCATGTCATCCAAGGAACTCCTTGGCCTACCATCTTTGACTGTATCTTTTGTCAAGATCTCACTAACTTTGACCAAATCTTCCTTTACTTTCTCTACAATCCTATATGGCTCCTCGTCCTCTACCTTAGCCTCCTTTGGAGGATTAGTTTGAAATCCTTTAGTTGCTTTAGAAGTAGGCTCTGTTTGCAAGATGGCTGACATCCGTATTAAGTCCTCTTTCATTTCAGCTACATCCTTCAGAATCTCTTGGCTAGAAGATAGTGGTGATGAAGCTGTTGATTTGAGGACGGCTGGTGGTATACCAAGAGAGGATTTAGCAGGTGAAAGAGTTTTGGCGAAGGTTGACTGCGTTTGAGCGTTACTCCCCTCAGCAGAGCCTGCCTTACGAGGCGAGAGTAGGGCAGCGGCTGACCTTGAAACCTCAGGGAGCTTCTTAAACTGGGGCTCTGGCAGAACATTTATGACTGAATATACTGGCACAGTCGTGGTGCTGGATGTAACAGCATTGGTCGAGGTAGGAGGGGATCTTAGAGAAGCATACAGGGAACTTGAGGACCTAATTGACTGATATGAGGAAGATGCAGAGGAGGACATGGACTTCAATGTACCATAGCCTGCAGAGCAAGAGTTAAATGTCTTTTCAACCTCATCAAAGGCTGCATTGACGCTTGTTGTTGCTGCATTGGTTGTTGCTTGAATCCTCTCCTGAAGACTGCTGGCGAGATGAGAGGTAGGGGATGAGGAACGATAATGATTGGGGGACACTGTTCCGTTGATCAAAGATGCTGCACTAGGAGGGTTATTATTTTTAAGTGGTGAGGAAAGACAGGAGAACATGCTTCGTGTAGGTCCTGATGTATCTGCGGGGGACCGAACAGAGGAAAGTCCAGGAACTGTTTTTATGGGAGATGAGGATGATACTGAGGCACCAGAGCCCATCACAGAATTGTACGGCAGGGACGGACTGTACATGTTATAGGAGGACTTTGGAGAGCCTGGTGGTGTCATAGCTAAGCATGACCTATCAAGAGGAAAACTTCCTCCTCCAGTGGTTATAGGGGAGGTCCTTGCAGACATTGCTGCCAATCCTTTCACAGATACAGGGTCTGGGGCACTTTTTCCAGGGGAGGCCAGTAGATTTGAGGAGACTGGTACTTGGTATTGGGTCTGTTGCACAACAGTCTTTATTGGAGAAGAAATTGTTCTATAGGAACGGATGGGGGAGGCCATGTCACTAGCTGACTTGACAGAGGAAGCTGGCGATCCAGGGATGTTTGTCTTGATGGGGGAGGCAGAGGTGATGGACCAGACAGATTTCAGTGGAGAGGCAGAGGGTGTGTTGGAAGATGAACTGGAGAGGGAGCCAAACCCAGTCTTGGCTTGGCTAGGGACGGCGACAGGAACAGCCGACCACGCCTGATAAGATCTCGTTGAAAAGACAGGTTTGTAAGGGTAGCTAGAAGGCTGTGTTCTCGGCGTGCTTCGATCAGTTGTTTCTTGAACAAATAAGTTAAATCAAAAGTAACAAAAATTGTAACGTAAAATTGAACGAAAATTAATTTGAAATAAAACAGAAAAACCAGAAAGAGAAAGTTGAGTAAGTCAGTAACAGAATTGATTGAATAAAGTAGCAGAATAGCTTAAGTTGTTTATGTGAATTTATATCAACAAATGGTAGTCTATTAAAGATAAAGTATATTAAGATAAAGTCTATTAAACAAATGAGCGTCTAAAATCAGTGACACATGACAGAAAACTGGATAAACAATGTTGTGTGTGCAGCAACAGAAATGCTTGACATGAAGGTGAAGAGAATGACATGATCACCAAAATAATGACACAAATATTCCAATGAATTTTGATGCAATCGTACTTGCCTATTTGCCATAGTGCCTTTTACTGTACAATTTTGCTCAGAAACGGTTGTGTAAACTCTAGTATTATATGCCAGAAATGACCCCACAAGTGTAAACTCGCTGATAAAGGTAAACTTCACATTATTTGCTTGGTCATAAATTCAAATATTAGGTTGCACTTTACAAGGAAGGTACATTTAGCCATATCATATTAAGTGTTAAACTCACATGTAATGGGTTTTCAATCAATATTTGTAATATCTGGCCCCTCAGCCAACTAATGTTGTAAATCAATAAGGGTTGTTAATACTTCTGTAAAATGCACACGATAAATAAAACAACAACTGTAAAATGTGTACCTTCTTTAGTCATACAATAAACAAATATGGTGATATCATATCCAATAAGCATAACCTTTTGAAATAGCATATGTGAAATTGCATTTCACAGTAGGATATCAAGTGGGTGAGTAAGCTAAATGTAAAGTGCAACCCAGTAGCACAACAACTTCAAATAATCATGAAGCCATTGTGAATTGGCCACTAAAAGAATGAAAAAACACCCCAAAATGTTTTTATTTAACATGAGTTGAAAACATGGTTGTTGTTATTTTTTTCAAATGATGAATGAACAAATGGATGTTCCCCCAAAAAGAACAGCAACAATTCAGCCACAATACAGACAGTTGGACAAAATGAAGGGTTGGGCAAAGGAAAACACAGAGTAGACCATGCAAATGTGTCAATGAATGGCGTCTCATAATGAGAGGTGACCGGGATGGGATGGGTGATTGTCTATTATGCTCTGTCAGTTGAATATATATATATGAATATATATCTAATTCATACAGCACATGGGATCATCTGCCACTAAATTTGAATAACGCTAAATCAATATTCAGTATCAGTTGAAGATTTTAATGGAACTCACTCGCTGCAGGGTCGGTCAGATAGCTGTATCGCTTACGCAAAGCTAAGGAGGCAAAGGAATGACGTCGGTCTGGCTTTTCAGTCTGCAACAAACAAAAAAGAACAAAAGATGTATGTCTTCTTTACAAATCTTGAATCCAAATTTTCTGTTTTAATTATTTGTAAATGTTGTATTTTTTGTATATATATATATATATATATATATATTTAGTTGAAAGGTTAATGTTGAACCAAGTTGGGGTTTTGGTCGGTTGCTTGCATTCCCCATGCTGTTAGTACTAGCACAAGGGAGGGTACAGCGGGAAACATAACTTTATGATCCCCTCAATATGACTAAAGGACCATCTTTGCGTCCCCTAAAGGGGTGGGCACTTTGCAACGACACTCGAGCTAAAAGTATTTATTGCTATGGTATACTTGCGCTTGAACGAGTTCATCCTTGCAGAGTGAGTGTGTCAAGTATGTTTACATTTTTGCAGGTTCAAACGATGATGCGTAGCTTAGTATACTATCTACTGATCTGTTGGAGGACTGGTCAGACCTATGAGTTGCACTATATAACCGTAAAAGACGTATGTGGGAGAGAAGGGAACCTAACAATCTGTGGTTCTCCATTTGGAAGATGATCAATGTAAATGGTGATTAAAAATAAATATAAATGTTCCCTTTCAATAAAAAGTCCATCTGGAGTTCTGACCATGCAATTAAGGAGCAGCTAAAGGCATGCTGGGGAAATGCTTAAAAAAGTAGAAAACCAAGAATATTAAGCTGTCAATTTTTTTTATTTCTAAGAAGATTCTTGTAGGTCAGTAGATAGTATGGAGACATGGTGAATTTCTGCTTCACACGATATGGAAAGGGAGATAAAAATGAACATAAAATATAAGCTGAGTTGATGTAAAAAAAAAAAGTCGATCTTCCTAATAGGTATGTGGACGATAACAATTTGTTAAATACAAATCAAATAAAAAAAGGAATTTAAATATTTGCCACGTCCACCCATGCAGCGTAATGAACGAAGTAACTTTCCGGCAGCGGCTCAGCTGTGTGCGAAACATCTGCGGCAGAAGCCTCGACTCAAAGTCGGCACATAGAATACAGTGTTGCGCCACACACATTATTCATCACTGAAGCCAATAGGAAGCATAATAAGCATGACAGAGAGGAAGCAGTTCGTGTACGATGATGAAGAATAAATTTACCTCATCATCGGGATCAGACTCCATATCCTGTGGGGAGGGTGGGGAGTTCCCAAGATGCATTGCAGGAGAGGAGAGAGATGACAGAATGGAGAGCAGGGGTGGTTACGGTGAAGCGTGGGGGGATGGGTAAAACAAATTCAGGGGATTAAAATGGAGCAGCAGAAACAGCAAAAGAGTCGGGAAAATAACTATGAGATTAATCAGTCGGTCGACAAGCAAAGAAACAACAGAGCAACGTAATGTCAGAGCAAAACAACGAAAGCAACAACGACGGAGTCACATAAATTCTTGTGATTGATCAACACACACCACCATGAAAACAAAAACCAAACCAACAAACAAACAGAGGTGCAGTTCTGACATGGCTATTAGCATGTGCGGCTAGCCGTGTGTATACGTTGTGGGGTCTCGTGACTGGCACAGGGCTTAAAGACAGATAAAAGACACGAGCAGCAGGCCGGCATGTTCTAGAAACCAAATGAAGTTCACCCTGCCACGCTGGCACAGCGACTCACAATGCCTCCTCTCATTTTGGCGCTCATTTACATGAAGATGACATGATTATGGCTGTGATCGGCAGTCATTCAAATGACCATGGCCTTACCTTTCTGTGGGTTGGCAGTGTGATATTCAAATTGCATATGGACGCCTGGGGAACACCTTTGGTGCTCTTGGGTTCGTTCAGGAACGACAGCCGGCCACAGGGTTCCTGGCCGATGTCTCGGATCTGTAGGTTTGGACAAGCAGAACACGTCGTCAGCCATTTCCGGATTCTGAAGTGTCCGAATAAACACACGTACGTTCCGTGGTCTTGGGATATTGAATGAGGTACGGCAAGGGCGCATCCCTGATGGTATTTGCATCAGCGCGTTTGGAGGGCGAAACATTCTCTTGATGTAATTAAATCGATGGCATGCGTTCGTTTTTTTTATACCAGCGATCCTAGAAGAGGCTACGCTGTAGCTGGTTTAAAAAAACGGAACGCATGCCATTGATATAATTGCATCTCCTTCAGCCAGGGGTGAGGGAGATGGGGATAAGAAGAACGTCGGTAGAGGCGTACCTTAACGTTGAAGGGAAGTCGGTTCTCCTTGAAAGAGTAGAAGTTGAAGACCAACTGATGCCCACTCTTGGTCAACGGAGACAGGTTGCCATAGCAATCGGCAAAGATGGGCTTGCCCTCTAGAACCTACGTAGGGGTAACAACTCGCTGAGTATAAGAGATTATAGAAGAGGAAGGATGTCACCAATAATTATCTTACCCTTTTTCCGTCAAGTATAGAATAAAACAATTCTAGTAATCTCAGAAACAACAGAAAACATGAATAGCTAGTTATTTCCTAGTCCTTAGTTATACCTATACTTGTCACTTCATCACATATTACCAGCAGTTTGCAGTATTCCTATCCTATTTTTGAATACCAACAGTTTAAATTCTAGTATTTTATTAGTTCATTTAATTGTATTGTCTCTTAAATACCCATCTATATCCTAATTTTATTTGCTAATTACTATTGTTCGTTACATGCTGCACAGTTTAGCATGCCCAAAATCAAATCCATTCATGGCTATTCATGACTCCTACTTGTTGTCTATGCGCATATATATAACCTGAAAACTTCAGCCTGGAGTCCAAAAGCTAAAAGCATCGAGCGCGTACCTCGATGTCCTTGCTCCGGGCCACCTCCTCAAAGTTCTCCTGCTGCTCCAGGGTCTTGTCCACCTTGTCGTCCGTCATGCAGAAGCAGCGCAGCCGCGACTCCACCGGGTCGTTCATCTTGGCGAACACCACAAACTTGGCCAGGTACGGCACGCAGATCAGCTCCCGGTATAACTGAGACGCTAAGCCCACCGTCTCAGGAATCTGGTGACAGTCTGCGAGCCAGAACCTGCAGAGGAGAGCCAGGCAGAGGAGAGAGGAGGATGAGGGGTGAGGAGGAGGAGGGGAGAGAGAGGAGAGCCAGGCGGAGGAGAGAGGAGGATGAGGGGTGAGAAGGAGGAGGGGAGAGAGAGGAGAGGTGGGGGGAGGAGGATGAGGGTAGAGGAGAGAGAGGAGAGGTGGGGGGGAGGAGGAGGAGGATGAGGGGAGAGGTGGATGGGGGAGAGGAGAGAAAATAGGTGTGGGGGGGTGGGGGGAGAGGAGGATGAGGGGAGAGGAGAGGATATGAGAAGAGAGGAGAAAAGAGGAGAGAAGAGTGAAGAAAGAAGAAAGGAGAAAGGAGAGAAGAAAGGCAAAGTGGAGACAAAATGGGAGAGGTGTATTTGTCAAACATACAGTAATAGTAAAGCACTTTGACTGAGACATCATTTGGTCAACAATATGATAATGAGAGCTAAGTAATACGAAAGTCAAATTTAGCGACTTAAAGACATTTATAGAATAATGCTGCGTTGAATGAAACTGTGCAGTGTCCAAACAATGGTTTTATGTTTAAACAAACATTTAATGTCTAATCAGTCCAATTACACAATTCATTTAGTCAAAATGCTTTTTAAGCTAAATAAACTACCATCAAAATGGTAGTTTAGCTGTTGACCAAGGCAGATGACATCTACTGTCTGGCCCCTGAGGATCAATTAGCCTCAACAGGCTTCTCTGTGGCCCCCTCCAGAAGGACTAGGAGTGAGGCTTTGTTTACGCACCGCAATATAACTCTGTCAAGCTTCCTGTCGGTGGCCAATGATGTCAGGCGTCAAGTTTTGCCTTGGCAATGTGTCAGCGCTCAGCAGGATCAGAGGCTACGACTCAGTGTGCATGTGCGACTTAACGTGCGCCTGTTGCGTTTCTTTCTCGTCTTTCTTTCTGTCGGCCCACGACGGTCCCTTTTTTGTGTTGCGCATCACTTTGGAGTGGAGGTATAATGAGGCCTGTGAAGCCCTGTGAGACGGTGACTGAGATTAAGGGCTTGAAAATGGACTTCATGTTCTCACCTGGCCGACACGTTTGTGGTGAAGGAGACACAGTCAGTGACGAAGGACAGCGGCGTCGTGCCGGTGATGTCCTCCCATTGGGCAGGGGACGTCCCTCCTACAAACCACACAGATCACCATGAGAGAGAGACAGAGAGAGACAGAGAGAGAGAGAGAGAGAGAGAGAGAGAGAGAGAGAGAGAGAGAGAGAGAGAGAGAGAGAGAGAGAGAGAGAGTTTTGCCCTCATCCTGCTTCTTCAGCTTATACAGGACAGTGACTGCGCACATTGCGAAGTAGGGTGCCTCGGGTGTCCTTGGCTGCTTGAGGCGTAAGCAAACACTACCGACCAAACCGCAAAGACAGCAGCTCTGCTAAAGCGCACTAATCTAATTTTCCCAAGGCAATCCCCGTTCTAACCAGAGATGGCGCTGTCCCTTAATGGAACGACATGAATAAGGGAATTCTGCGTACAAAGCTAACACACATAACAGTGTGTCTATATATATGCTTATGCTGTGTCGTAAAAATGTCAAGTTTATACTGTATGAGTCTTTTGTTTTTGCCATATGTTTTTTTTTTACGTAAGCACTGCCTTGAAATGTTTTAGTTGTCCTTCTTCCTGGAGGTTATACCTGAAGTGTTCTCTATTTATGCACGTCCCTGCACACTCTTACGCTTTTAACCCTATGTTTTCTCTACTTTTCTCTCTTTTAACACATTTGTTCCCTGTCATTATTTCGTGCATTTTCTCTGTATGGCACAGCCCTTTGAGCTGAATTGGCGTGTATGAAAGGTGCTATGCAAATAAAGCTTAATATGATTGTTATTAAGATGGCCGCTTGCCTGTGATGCTGCAGAGCAGGCGCAGGCAGCGCGCAGAGTCACCCCTGTGACCGGTGGGATGTCCCTCCGCCGGCCGTGGCGGCACCGGGATCGTCATGGTGATGGGCTTGTGGAACTTCCTCCTCCTGGGCTCCACGGTGACGATGGGGCTGAAGGTGGCTCTGTTGCCCAGGATGGCCCTCACCATGTCATCTGGCACCGGCTGGGCCTGGAGCACAGCAGGGGGCAGGGGGGAGGGGGGGGGGGGGGGGGACATCAGGTAAATATGGCCTTATCCCATCTCAGAGGAAAACCAAACCGATATGTTGGGTTACATCGTAGTGCTATGGATTGATGCTGGTCCAAATCTCGACCTAAATACGTTTAAAAAAACGTAGGATACGATATAAATATGGACAATATCAAATTGCCCCCTATGGGTTAACCTCACGCTATTGTATGTGTTACCTGTTACTGGTCGTTTTGGGTTACCAGGTAATGCCAATCAAACATTTTGATTGAAACACCGAAATCTGATTGGATCGAGTGGAGACACCAAAAGCCTGAACAGCGATAAAGCCCCACCCCTAAATAAAACAAAATTCTACCAGTAACGCGGACTAGCTCAAAGAGGGGGATTGGTCTTCCTTCTAGTCAAGCCATCCCAATGACACAAGCCACGCCAACACCTGACATCAGAAACACCCATGTTGGCATAATTCACAAGGACAAATAAAATATTTAGCTTGATGAAACTGGGCCAGGCCTTGATAAATAATAGAACGGTGGTTGCCATTTGGAGCGGGCGAAGTCGAGAACAGAGGTGACGATTTCAAACACCGCTGAGATCAGAGGGTTGGGGTGCGCGCAGATGAATGGTGTGTGTGAGTGCGTGTGTGTTGGTGTGTGTGCGTTTACCTGCAGGCCCACGCGGATCTTCTTCGTGAGCGCCCCCTGGGGGAAGGAGGCCTGGACCATTGGGACGGTGGAGCTGGACAGCGTGCCTCCGTCGGGGCCCATGTGGTTGGACTCCTGCTTGATCCGGGACACCACCGCAAAGTACTGCGGGAAGTCCATGGTGACGATGCGGCAGATGCGCTTCTTCTCCAGCTCGATGGGGCTGTCCAGCTCTGGGCCACCACGACCATGTGGGAGTAAAGGCTTAGAAAATCTGCCGATAATATTCTAATGAATCTACTCCACCGAATGAATAATACTATTGCTTTTTATAGACGTCACAGCAGAACATTGGCAAATCAAACAATTCCATTGTTTTTGGCAGCGCCACAGACATTTGGCACAGACCGGCCCATCCACAACTTGCTAAACATTTTTTTAACGTTTTTTTCAATAACAACGCCCAGATAACCCTTATGGTTTCTATGTACTGTATAATTTCACTACATTGCGTTTCTTAGCTGGTGCGCAAACCCACTTAGCAAACAATACACTGCAGATGCCCAGCAAGTATTCGTTTCACTCATCGCATAACATTAGCCTCATGAGACTCAGAAGTAGCTAGCAGTAGCCTGGGTCGATCTACTATTGGTTACTGGTTGCTCTTGGTTACCACTGGGGTTGTCTCCGGTTACCTTCGTCCATGCCGTTGAGCAGCTCCAGGAGGTCTTCGGTCCGCGCGTCGGATTGGTGCTCTTTCCACGTGTCCCCGTTGTCGCTCCGCAACACTATCAGCTCCCTCTCTTTACCGCGCATGGAGCCAAAGTGAGGGATCTCGACGATCACAGGCCTGCGACAAGGTAATACACAATACACCTTAGGAAAGAGGCTCATCAATGTGTCCAAAAGCAGTAATAATACACTGCGCCAAAATTGAACTAAACTATTAATTCTTATTAGTGAATAACCATCCTCACAAATGTAAAGCTATTACTACGATTTACTCGAGTGCTTGCACTGGGGTCATTGCATAACCATAACCGGGAGAGTCTAGAAGTGGACAACTCCAGCTTCAGAGATCTCCTGTTGTGTGTTTTGTGTGCCACCTACACAGTGAGTCCAACTATTCTCCAACCGCCCCCTTCGCTCCCATACTGCGCCAACATTAAACTCCAACTGTAACCAGTAGTAGTAGTAGTAGTAGTAGTAGTAGTAGTAGTGCAAATATAGCTAGACAGCTAGATAGATAACTGCATAGATAGATGGATAGACATTATTCTCCACAAAGTGTAAACTTCCTCAGAGAACAAATAAAACAACATATATTTAAAAGTAGTAGTAACACAGTAGTAGTTAAAAGGTGTGTGTGTGTGTGTGGTGGGGGGAGGGGGGGGGGGGGTTCCTACCCTAGAAACTGGGCCCCGGCCGGGCCCACCTCCACCAGCCTGCTGACCAGGCCCTCCCCCTCCACCATGGGCGGGGGGTAGGCCAGCTTGTGCCTCTTGGCCAGGCGGCAGGTGATGCGCGTGGGCGCGGTGCACTTCCTGGGGGGGATGATGATGCGCATGCCGTTGTGGCGGCTGCCCCGCATGGAGCCGCCGCGGGCGTCCACCATGAAGCTGACCAGGAACCTGGAGCGGGCCCCGCCGCACACGCACACACACACACACACACACACACACACACACACACACACACACAGACAGACAGACAGACAAGAGCACAACCACAGTGGTGTTAGCGCAGATACGGAGCGACGCCCCGGGAGATGAACAGGAGGAGAAAAAGAAAAAGACGGAAGCCACGCCACGAGGACACACAGCGTGAGGAGGTGATGGTGAGGTCCATGCTGTGATCACTGTACCAAACCCAAAGCCAAGAGAGAGCCAGGGAGACATTTCATAATGACCACAGTACAAAGGTCCGAGGATGACCCGGTGGGTGGAAATGAGACTAGAGATTAGAAAGAGCCAATGGGTAGAGGTGTGAAAGCTGGCAGTTTACACATTCAAGTGGATTCTGAAAACCAAAACTACGGGCGATTGAAGCTTTAGTTTACTACTTTGAGTGCAAATTTGTGATAGCTGCCAAAGTTTCAGCCCCCCCCCCCTCTAAAGCAGGCTTCAGTGATCAAATAAATTAAACAATTTCATCACAAATGTTTTTACCTAGCCTAGGGACATGACTTTTAAATGAAGCAGGGTGAAGTTATTATGTGCTTTACCATTCTGTTAATTTTGTGACTGGCACAAAAATGACAGGGAACATGGTCAGGATTCGCTATTGCTAATTATGGAAGGAATAATGAATTGTGATGCCTTATTCAGCCAAACAGTGGTATGCCAGCAAATGTGATATGTTTCCTTATGATTGTCAGCTGCTATATGTTATATGTATTAAACGCTTCCAATAAGAAGGGTTGTTGATAAAGAGACAAAGTCAGCATTCCTAGTGTGTTGTCTATCAGATATTATTTATTCATATTCTTTTCTTTCTTATTAGTTGATTAACGATCTGCCCTAACTAAAGAGCATTTCTGTTATGGGGGGGGGGGGGGGGGGGGGGGGGAAACATTTTATTAAAACAAAACACTGCGTCCGTCCAGTGGGCAGCTTTTCATTTTAATGCGCGTACGGAGAGGGAGGAAAGAAAAGAAGATGGCACGATGTATGAGAGAATATTAACCCTAACTAACCTCTATTAACCCATCCGAAGACATCTAGACACACTTCTACCGGCTAGTCTGTATGCAAATGAGACACCATACCAACACACACAAGACGCCACGGACACACACTGCACGGCGCGGGAGAACGTAAGAGAACATAACCAAGAGAGCTACTTCAGAAAAGAAAAGAATATTAAAAGAAAAGTAATCAGAGGAAGAGAAAGGTGATCGGGGAAGTGAGTGACATCACTGCGGCGTCACGGTTGGGTGGGGTGGGGGGGTGGGGGGGAGGTAACCAGCGAGCTCATTCATCACCTGGAGTCATACTGGGGGAGCGGAGAGGACAAGCTGTGAAATATAAAAAGACACGGAGACAACGGCAGAGGGCAGAAGCCCGAGGAAAACACGTTTAGTATCAAGGGTTCACAACAACGTTACAGGTTCTGTCGGGGTTACGTTTATACCAAATCAATGAACTCATTCAATAATGAGCGGGGGACAGCCTGAAAGGTTACTTGGGTCAGTGTGAATAAAATGTCATATTGAGAAGGGCAAAAAAAAGGGAGAAGGACACACCAAACATAACTAACCTGAACTTTACAGTAAAACACTGACTGGAGAACCAACATTTGATATGAGAAATAGCCACATTGAATACATGAACATTAGACATTCGGGGCCCTACATTATGCCTTAGGTTGGATGTACACTTTGAAAGAGGACACTTCAACTTCATAGCAACATAAATACCGTCTATTTAGACTGTGGGCGCCTGCATGTGGAAATGTGCTATACCATCAAAAGGAAAAACATAATCACTTGTTCTCCCCGAGTAACTAGATTATCACAGCAGAGCCTGGCGACGAGACAGCGACACAAAGAGAGAGTGGACAGGCTTTCTGTTCTACGTCTAAAGACCGGTGTTATGAAAGTGGACATTTCTTAAGTGAACGTCTGAGATCATCTGTTATCGTTTTGTGTCGCAGTGCTATGCCATACCACTTCGGGGCTGTGAGCTTGTCCAAACATCTCCCTCTTATGCAGAGCGTTAACACTGAATTGTTTTCTATCTTCAGTAATATCGGCATGGTAACACCTAACCATGCCGACCCATACTATGCTTCATGTGGCATCATAGCATTGTAAAAGATACACGGTGTGCTGTGCATGTCAATGTAGTTATGTGTCATCTACATAGCTGACTGGGTGAGAGTGTTGCATGCGGTACTTACCCAGAGTGGATGGGGCTGGACACGGTGTTGTGTTGGCTGTGATCCATGGTGTCTGGGGTCCAGCTGTACCGACGCATGCACTCTGTGCTGTAGTCCCTGGTCACGGCCAAATGCTGAGGGAAAAAAGGGCAGAGCAGCGGCCAATCAAAAAAGGAGTACGGTAACGAGGAGGAGGGAGGAGGTGAGCGTAGATGAGTGACAGGTTGGAAATCTGATGTCAGCAACGGAAAAGAGAGGTGGAGGAGATTTGGGAGAGGTTGAAAGAAGAGAGAAGGGAGGACAGCAGGTGAATTAAAAGAGAAAGTAGTCCAGCAGATAGAAAAGAAGGATGAAGACAGAATGTACAGACTGCAGGAAGGTGGTGAAAGAGTTGAGAGATAGGACAGACATGAAGAGAGATTTCGTGAACAGTTACAGTATTATAGCTAATCCGATGATGTATGGCCCAGAGAGCTGATAACATGACGGCACATTTACATAAACATTCACAATAACTTATGGAAACAAGACTTTGATGCTTCGATAAAACATGCAAATATGTCAAAAATGATGACGGAGCTTTTTCATAGCCAAAAGCAAGAGACCTATTTTGGACATTTAGGTGACGATGAATTCATGGGAAACTCATGGACACTTTCACTAACAAAAGAACGATGACAATGAGCTAGACCAAAAACAAAAACAAACAGAAGAGTAAGACTACACACACGTCAGTGATCAATCAGGTGAAGTTGTATGAGTATGAGGAGTCGCACCGACAACACAGTATACCTTATTTAGAGGATCAACCAAGTAGGAAATCTCTTTACAGCCACTCTGAAGCTTAGGAGGGGAAGAGAGGGAGTTGAGAATGTTGTCTACTAACGATGTTCCAGAGCAAGAAAGTCTTCTTTGGGAGTTTCATGGTATGTATTCATTGAAGAAAGAGACACATCTTATGTACTGTACAATTAGTGGGACGGCAATCAAACAAACTCTAACTGGTAAAGCTAATCTTTTTACTTTAAGATAAGGTAACACTTAGTTAATCCTGTGAGGGAGATGCGGTAACTTCAACTGGGAGCTAAATATGGTATTGGGATAAGAAGCTAGGTCATTCATTCAAGGAACACAGTGTTTCTCCATACACCTCAACACACCAATTCAGAAGTCAAAACAATGTCATTTTCTTGTCCTTATTAGCCCAAATAACAGAATACATGCATATTTTGGCCATTTATAGTTCGAAAACTTGGAGGAATGTGTTCTTGAACTTGCAGGTTGAGTTATTAACAGTGTTAACGGTCCGAGAGGTTAGATCCTGCATATCCTGGACCCTCCAGCAGGCTGCACACCCACACATACACACACACACAAAATAACCCCCCCCCCCCACACACACACACACACACACAAAGAACCCCCCCCACACACACACACAAACATACAAGAAAACCCCAACACACACAAGCACGCACACATACACACACACACACACACACACACACAGCACCGGTGGTGGGTTTCCATGAGAAAGCAAGCAGGAAGTCCCCAAAAGCCTTGAGGCCTGAACAAACCCTCTGACTGTATGAAGGCCCCGCAATCTCTTCCCTCCCACAGCTCTCCGGAATGGACAACAAGCATGGATTCCACCGCTTTTGCTGGTGTACGGAACACAATCCCACCAGTCCACAACGACTACCATCCCATCCAAAGCCCTCATCGTTGCCCCTGGTAACCACTAACAGTGATGACGACTATGGTGTGTGTGTGTGGATGGTGGCTGGTTTAAGCAGCCTCACCTGGCCCGAGTCAGACTGATTGGACTCTGGGGCTGGGCGAGGCTGCACACCGGTTGCGCATTGAACAATCACTGTGCACAGGTTAAACCAGCCATCACCACACACTCAAGGAGATCTCCTGCATGGCGACATGGATCACCAGCATCATGTGTCATTGTCTGCAAACCTCACAAGAAACCGGTTTCCAACATCACCACCCTGCGTCCTTGTCTGGAGGAGCCCAGTAAAAGTCACCTTACGTGGACTGTGGCAGCCACCTAGGTGGCGTGTAGCAAGGACCTTGCCACGCTGACCTTCAGGTAGGAGGAGGACCTGAGGCCGTGAAGGAAGGGAGAGAAGCTGCCTTACCGTGTCCTTGGTGGGGGCCAGGATCTCCTCGATCATCATGCTGTCCCGGGCGTAGGAGCTCCGGTTCAGAGTGTTGGACCTATCCGAACTGAAGGACCGGAGGCTACATGTTACCATGCGGCACGCAGCGGAGCGCGGGGAGGAAGGAGGAATGAAGGAAGGAAGGAAGGGAGGAGGAGGAGGAGGAAGGGGGAGATGGGGCAACAAAAAGCAGTGGAACAAAGAAAAAACAAAAACACAACAGGTATCTGTTACTACCTGCAACCTCCAGGGAACTAGTGTGTGCTGACCGAGTGGACCAAAAAGAGGGTCCACGGGAAGAAGGAATGGGAGTACAGTGCACAGAGATTAAGGTGAAGCCCACCACTGAAGAAGGAGTTGTGATGGGTGTATGCGTGCAAGGTTATTCAGACACGGAAGTGAGAATGAGGTAAATTTTCTCACACTACGAGAGAGAAGCAGAGAAAATAGTGAAAAATTAAAGGAAGGTTTGTTGTGGTAAATATTGAATGATGTATCATATATGTAATTGACGAAGTAGGGTATATTTGGTGACAGAGCTGTCACTGTGTGTAACTAATGTTTGTAATTAAATGATTTACGAAAGGTAACATAAGGATATTGGATTATTGTCAGCAGCGACAAGGATGAGCCAAGCACCTTTTCTTAATCTTTCACCTTCAAATTTAGACTAAATATAGATTACATTTAGAGATGACTCACTCAAATTAGCAGCTGGCCCAGCTCTGGCTTTTAGCTAGATAGCAACAAAGGGCTACACAGGTTCAAAATCCTAGCTTTTTGTTTTTGCTGCAGTCTGCTTTATGGCTGTGTGATGACGTCTTCCTGTTTTGCAGTGGCTCTTGCATGCTGAGGGAACGGCTGTAGAACACTCTCCTGGTTTTTCTTGTTTGTCTTTCTATGTTCCGTTTCAACTTTTGAAGTCTTTCCATGAGCTCACAGGAAGTGCACCAGTTCTCATCATCGACTGCTAAAATAGATTATTCCAAACGGCTGTGTTTGCGGGGACCTACACACTTGCATTCTCATGACTGTATTCGATGAGGTGCGTGTTTATGCAAATTCAGATAATATGGACAGTGAGAGCGCAAAGAGCATACAGTGCACAATTGTGTATCCAATACTACATTGTACTCTTGGGACTTTGCCCATGTTTATGCAAATGAATACAATCTATACAGTAAGTGTGCAAAGTGTAGAGACGGTACTATTGTGTGTATTGATGAGTCAAAGCATGCACGCGGATGTGTGTGTGTGTCCTGTTTTTGCATGTTGGCCAGTGTGTGCAGAGTGTGATCGGGCGAGCGAGGGGGAGAAAGTGCAGAGCTCAGCAGGTTCGAGTGGGCACGCTATTCAGACACAGAGAGAGAAGCCCTTTATTCAGCACAGCCTTTCCCACCCTGCCGACCAAGTCACCAGGCAACTCTGTATGGCCTGAATGGACCTGGAGATATCCTCCCCCTCTCTTCCCCTCTCTCCCCCCTCCCCTCTCGCTCTCCTCATTCCAATTTTGAGTTCCGGCAGGCCTTTCCGAAGACCCAGTCCCAGTCGGTTCTCCTCACGGCCTGTTTTGAATGTCTGTCCCCCTTGCGGTCTTGCCATCTGACTTTACTTGGCACCGCTTGCGTCTTCCTCCCTTGTCGTGCTCCACTCTATTCACTCTTACTGTTGACACATCACTTCATCGACTGAGAGGTGTTTGTGCCTTCATGGGCTGTTTAGCTCCCTGCTATGCTTGTTTTCTTGCTTGTTTGCGCATGATGTGAAAGAGACGTTAGTGTTTTCTGGAATCCAAGGAACAGAGTGGGATGTTTGGACCCTTTTTTTTTGTGGTTGGGTTCTGCTGGACTGTGTCTTTGCTGCTGCTGTGTGTGTGTGTGTGTGTGTGTGTGTGTGTGTGTGTGTGTGTGTGTGTGTGTGTGTGTGTGTGTGTGTGTGTGTGTGTGTGTGCGGGTCTGTCTTTTCTCAAAACGTCCCATGGTTTACGTGGGTGTTTTCGAAAGAGCCAGACCAAAATTCCAAGTTAGTCGGTTAAGTCTGTTCAGACTTCCATCTCTGTACATTGGGGGTATTTCTAACGCAAAACGGTTAGCAATCTTCCAGACACCTCTGGGGTGTATATATATGTATATATATATATGTTATACTGAGATAATATGGGTTCATTACTGGCATTGTTGGATGTCATAGGGATTAAGGGCAACTGATTGGGAATATAATTGTTGTACTTGATCCCTGGAAGTTACATAGCATGACAATAAAAAATGTGAAAACACAACATGGGGGAAAATGCCATTGGAGAAAACAACACACCAAGCCTTTCTGGTGCGATCCAAACAAACCACACAATAAATACAACTTACTTCCTATCACAAAAAACGAAACAAAAATTAAAATATAGCCACTTTGTTTTGTTTTTTTGCAAATATAATGACTCTTATTTGGGGACAGAGAAAACCGAATGAAAGAATGATTCACTAAAATGGAGGACCCATGAAACGTGTAAAGACCACCAAACGACACATTTACCACACAACACACACACACACACAATGGATTACAGTGGTTAATGAGGACGGTGTGTACAGGTGACGGCATGTGATTGTTACGCTATAGGTTACTTATCAGAAGGGACACTTTAAGGGTTACACACGGGGGTATCGCACACACAACGAAGGTCGCCTACCACGACTACGACTACTGTCAAAGCACTACACACGACTACTGTGCTTGTCTTACCTGATCCTAGGGCTATGGGTGAGGAACGGACAGAGTGCAAAGACAGGAAAACAAGGACAAAAAATAGATTGGAAAAGAGGAACGTGAAAAGCAAAGAATTGTTGAGGACATTGAAGCACAGATGCTGTGGATCTCTCTTTTTTATATACATGTTACTGATGCTGGATGTTTGCATGGTTGCACTCCCAGACTAGACCCACGTTTGTGTGTGTGTGTGTGTGTGTGTGTGTGTGTGTGTGTGTGTGTGTGTGTGTGTGCATGCGCTGCATCATTTTGCATGTGTCTCTTTGGGTTTTGTGTACATCTGTATCTAAAAAGGCCTCGGTCCGAGAGTGAACCATGCAAAGCCGATGTGACAAACAGAAAAGGTAAGGTAAACGAAGGAGAAAAGAAAGCCATTGCTCAGCATCATACAGTCATACTTCAGTAGCAACATCAGAATCCACACTCCTGTGCAACATTAGTGCACCACTACCACATCAGTAGGTTTGCTACGACCTACGTAGGAGAATGTCAGGCAGGTTCAATCCGGAAAGTAGCTTTATATACCTGGTGTCTTTTTGAATTTGTATTATAATCGAGTAATTATACAGACATCAAGCGATGACCCTGGGGCTGTAGCAAAAAGGTACATGCTTTTGTAAAAAAAAGTAATCTCTGTTTGATGGCTTGATTGCAGCGTTTCTTTCTATTATGGCGTGCTGGTTTTTCCCTTCACACTGCTGTTTGTTGTTTTTGTCTCTGGACCGGGCAGCACCATGCACATGCCAGCTGCCCCTCTGACCACAATAGCCGGTCAATAATATGAATGGCAGAACAATACTGGGCAGAGCGTGGCTTGCCAGTCCCCCCCCCCCCGTCCCCCCCCCCCGTATAATGCTGACTTCACAGTGCAGTCGGCTAGTTAGTGCCTGTGCACAAAAAAGAAAAAAATCAGGCCGTTTGATGGAGGCTATGACTGCTGGGGGGGGGGGGGGGGATATGCTGCTAATAGCGACCTGTAAAAGTATGGCTCGAGGCTGGTCGGTCTTTGAACGGTTTATGAATGAATTAGGCCGCACACAAAACGCTGAATCACTTTGTCACGTTGAATCATTGCATGGCAACCGCTGCTTTCTGGGGTTTACTGTGTCTGTGTGTGTGTGTGTGTGTGTGTGTGTGTGTGTGTGTGTGTGTGTGTGTGTGTGTGTGTGTGTGTGTGTGTGTGTGTGTGTGTGTGTGAGAGAGAGCGAGTGAGGGAAGTGGGGGCTAATCATTCACCAATCATTCAGAGTTTACAGAGAACCTGTGAGGTCATCTTCAAACACATGTATGTATGACGAAGGTAGGCTACACGTCAGGCATAATTAAACCGAATTAAAGGTGTATAACCTCTATAGGATTACATTGCCATCCGCCTACTAAGGCAGCTCATATGATAAATATACACTACTGCATACCAAATAAACAAATGGGCTTGCATTGTTATTTTTGATGTGTCTATTATGAACACAGCGAGGAGCTTTTACCTGGCCGAGCGCGCTCCTATACTGAAGCCCATGTAGCCCTCCTGGGGCAGAGAATCATCCCCCAGTTCTTTCAGGTCCTGGGGCCGCAGGTATTTGTCCGTGTCCCCAGTCATCGCATCCTCACCTGCAAGGGTGGGGGTGGGGGGGGGGTAGTCATACATACATCCTCAAGTTAGGCTACAAATAACAGCCAATCGATGAACTATCAGATGCGATGAAGGAACGTATGACGGGGCGAGTCGGAATACCCAGAAGTCTACGTGTAGTTATTTATTTCATAATTTAGGTGTTTGATTATAGGACCATTCATTGCAGGCTAATCTATAGAAAAATAGCACCGGCCTGTACGCCACTGGCAAGCGCAACTTTTCTTCTTTTTTTTTTGTCTGTGAATTGCACCACGACATCCACAGTAGGAATAGTTAGCGTACCACGAAAGCTGCGACATTCTACGGAAATGGATGGACTACTGAAAGAGGTCACCACGCAGACACGCCGTAGCGAATGTGTGCCGCTTTGCCCGTAGGGCTACTGTTAAAAGAAGACGTAGCTGCCTCAACCACCAGACCTGGTAGCGCAGCACAGGCTCCAAAGCAATGAAACACAGGCACACACACACACGCACACGCACGCAAACACACACGCACAACAAAAACTGCACTGCACTGCACCTCGTTCGGCAGACCGGTGGACTATCACGCGCCGGTCAACGTAGCCGCCGCTGCCGCTGCCGCCGCCGGAGGGGCGGCTCGAACGTCTTCCCTTCTCCCTCATATCCGACGCTGTGTTGTTCCCTGCAACACTTCTACACTCCTCCACCGCAGCCCCTCCTCCCCCACCAGCCCGCTACCTTAGGACACTGCCGCACTCTCCACTAGTCCGGACGGAGACCATTGGAAAACGCCGATGAGCAGCTCACAACCACCCGCTACCACCGCGTGCCGTGGTCCCATTTCAAATGCAGTGGTGATGTTGTTGTCGTTGTCGCTCAATCCGATTAATCCGTAGTACGAGCGTCTTCTCTTTCTTTCTTTTTTTTTGGACACCCAATGCAGCACTGAAGCTTCAACGTCACAACAAGCGTTTCTCTCGCTGTCTGTTGCCAGTCTCTCTCTCTCTCTCTCTCTCTCTCTCTCTCTCTCTCTCTCTCTCTCTCTCTCTCTCTCTCCCTCTCTCTCTCTCTCACCCATTCCCACTCTCTTCCTCACAGCGCAGCCTCTAACGTAGCATATGTCCATACAACCTTCACTACCATAATAACTATAATACTAACTTACCTATGCCAAGATCAGCCATACCGATCAGAATGATTCTATATCCAGGATGTATGTGATCCGATAAAATTGAATAAATCGATTATCCAATAAAAGCGAAAATAATTACTCAAATCAGCTGGCCAGTTGAATTGACTTGAAAAATAAAAGTTTTCCTCGCAATGTATGAACATCCGTCGGTCCGTTTTTTATGGCCCATATAACTCATATTTAACTGGTCCACTTAACTTAACTTAATCCACTCGTGTAAAAAAGGTGGATCGAAGTCATAGGACGTCGAAAAGACCTGGCTTGATTCTCTGCAGAGGCGGCTTTAGGAGCGAAAGTTCATCTGCTTGGGGTTAACGAGAGAGACAGAGAACATTTGCGCGGCGCATGTCCCTCCTTATCTTCAATATCATCTCCAGCGGTCACCAACGTCCATGCACTCGGATGAGTTAAAGCGCCTCACTCATGAGTAGGCTAGTTGTTCCTTGGTCGAATGCCCCCTAAATGAAAACGAACCAACTCGACACATTAGAAACAGAGGCTCGAACTTGTGGAGCAGAAAGAGGGAAGAGGCTATTGACACCACTTCTGACGCAGCACAGCTCCCACGAACACACTTGTTGGATTTTCTTTCTCGACCGAGAGGGGTGTCAGAGAGAGGTTGACGGCATCTCATGCTTGGACAAGAGGCTCCACTCAACACAAACCGATTAAAGATAATCTGCAGCTAACAAGTTACCAACATACTTAAAAATAGATATATATTTCCTGAGGTCATGGTTCCTTTAGATAATTCTAAAGTTACCAAATGTAAATTTTTAAATACATTTTTTAATTAAAGATTTTAGGGTTATAGATAATAAAAAGTTAAATCTGAAATGTAATTGATATTGCCTGCTTTGTCGAGACAAAGTGTGTGGGTAAAAATAGGGCACCTCATCTAAAGATGGCACTCAGGAATCTGTATTGTGCACCAAGCATGAGATCAGTGGCATGGCATCAAGGCTGACTTAAAGAGAAGTCAGCAAGCAAGGATGCCATGCTTGGTTTTCTCGCTTGCCGCTAACAACTTAATGGGATTGGCCTCTTCCACTCAGACTTAAAAGGAGGATCCTGGTCTTCCCTCATTCCCTCACGTAGGCCTATTGATCAATGTGTCCGTAAACAGAACATGTTCTCAGAGACACACGCAGGCACGCGCGCACGCACACACACACACACACACACACACACACACACACACACACACACACACACACACACACACACACATCAACACACGTGCACATGTACAGACTTATTGTGTTCTTGTGAGCAAACAGACCCACAAATGCAACACAGGACTTGGGAAATGTTCAAATGGGTCCACACATATTCTAATGTATCTTCATCATGTTCAAGTCTGTTGTGTGTCTGTGTATGTGTTTCTGTGTCTGTGTGTATGTGTGTGTGTGTGTGTGTGTGTGTGTGTGTGTGTGTGTCATTAGACACTGTATCATCTGACGTAGAAACTCCACACCACACAGTCTCCTAGGCAACAGCCGTGAACCAGCTCATCAATTTTACAGGCCATTCTGCCCAGTGATTCCAAAACAAAGAACAGCAGACTGGCACAGTCTGTCACAAACAATTTGGGCCGTAAACTACAAAGTGTACAGCTGGACTACAGGTCGTTGCTGTGTTTATCAAATGTTACTAACACAATGCGATTAATAAAAACTGTACAAACACAACTAAAAAGTAGTTTAGTTGAATAGCGAATAGTAATAGTATTAACTAAAGACAATTATTATTTATATTTAAATTCTGAGAACTGCATCCAACTGCTTAGACCGCCATACTTTCCCACCCAACGTCACTGTCAACCAGTTGCATTTGTTTTGAACTGCCTAGCTACTGACTTGCTTAAAGAAACAGTATATCCTGTAACTGTAAGGAAATGCTCAGTGACACGATGTAAATACTTCCCAGCAGAGCAGAAGGCTATGCCAGTGGCGCCGTGGCTAGCTCGTAAACAACAGAGTAATAGCGTCTGAGCGACTTGCAAAAATGCATTGAAAACCGTGAGAACAGGGAAAAAACATCTCATGGGAAATTTAAAACCATTACAAAAATCACAAAAACTCTCACAATGTAATGTTGACAAATGTAATTTCAAATGAAAATGAAACGGAGAGAAAGATGGCACAAAATTAAAGCATTTTCCTGACCTTCGTCGTCGGACATATCCAGGAACTCGTTCATGGTCTCCGGAACATTGCTTTTATGTTTTTCTGTTGCAGTCTGCATATCAGAAAAGGACAAAACAAGGTCAAACATTCAAAAGAAAAATATTACAAATTCATTATTCAATCTTTACATTTATATTTGGATCATGTACTTTGGATCATGTACTGTTTTTGTTGGACGACTCAAATGGCAGCTGTGCTGACAGCCCAGTGAATGTTGTAAGACAGATTCTCCCTCCTATAACAATAAGACCTCTGCCCTTATAGCCCTGTTACTGTATCGTCTATACAGCCTATAGGACAGAGATATATTTCCTCCCACTCACTCTCTCTTTCCCTTTCTCTAGAATACCTAAAGACTCTTGAGCCCTCTCCCTCCCACGTGGAGAGCTTACATTGCTTGTTAGTGATCCAAGTTATTTGAGGAGGGACTTTAAGCCCCAATCCATGCCCTGCATTACACATTCACGGACAACAGCAGCGCACGTGTGCCATAGCATGACTGACTCAGTGGCTGGCCGCTTGCTCACACACTGACCGGCCTTGTGTTGGTCAATAAGTGAGTAACACAGCGTGTCTCATTTTTATGTCTAACGACTAACGTCAGAGATGAAAGATTTCCGTCTCGTTCTGTTTGGCGACACCTTTGGCGATAAGTGGTAACTGTTCCCGTAGATACGAACGGTGTCTCCACCGACAACCAGTTTGTAACATTCATAATACTGCAAATGCAATGGCTTTCATCAGTGGGCCTGTGTTTTTATTTACATGAAAATCCCTGAGAGGGCCACTTGAAGTAAATACATTTTACACAACTCTTGTAACAGTCAGAATAAAAAACAGAAATTTGTTTTAACTAAATGCATTTCTTTTTTTTAAATACACTAATAATACACTCCGTTTTATGGACATTCTATGTACAAAGTCCCTTACAATACCATGAGTGCATACATTTCTCAGGGTGTAGCATTCACACCCCCTAACCCTGTTGGTGCCTTGCTCTAACAATAGGGGTGGGATGTCCCGTCTCACCACAGTGGTCAGGTTTTCGTCGGTCAGTGGCCTCAGAGTGTCCACCACTGAGATGTACCCAAGGCGACGGGCGACAGACAGGGCAGTGTTACCATTCTGATGAGCCAAAATGGAGACCAGCATGGAGACAACACATGAGGAAAAGCACAAGCAGGAATCAGTACTACAATGCACTTTAATCTCTTTTGGAATTGATCCATTCCTTGTGTGTGTGTGTGTGTGTGTGTGTGTGTGTGAGAGAGTGTGCATGTGTGTGTGTGTAAGGGTAAGAACGAAATCAATCAGGCAGAGAGAGATACGTTGTGTGTGTGTGTGTGTGTGTGTGTGTCAGTGTGCGTCTATGTGTGTGTCTGTCTGTATGCATGTACATATGTATATATGAGTGTGTGTGTTTCTGCAACCAATGTGTGTACGTGTCTGTGTTTCTACAGCCAAGTCTGTATGTATACATATGTGTGTGTGTTGTGTGTCTGCAGCATGTGTGGGTATATGTATGTCTTTGTGTATGTGTGTGCGTTGCGTGTACTGACCAGTGTGAGCTCATTGGCAGAGGCTCCATGCTGAAGCAGCAGGTTGATGATGTGTGTGTGGCCTTGCTGGGCCGCTTGGTGGAGGGGAGTGTATCCATTCTGCACACACACACACACACACACACACACACACACACACACACACACACACACACACACACACACACACACACACACACACACATGCACACACATACACACACAGACACATACACACACACACACACACACATACACACACACAGACACATAAACACACACACACACATACACACACACACACACACACACACATAATACAGATAACGTAAGTGGAGATAAAAACAGAATCAGGCTGGATTTTCAAATCTACAAATTCAGAAGGAGACGAGAACCAAATGGGGTTCAAAAAGGGAAGCATCGAGGAGCAATATGAGAGGAATTAATTCAAGAGGACAACGGTGCATTCAAACTGCAGTTTATAGATTTTCAAGTGTCCGTTGGTGCTCGTCACTTTACTGTTCAGAACTGTGCTCAGGATTCATGCTATACATTAATTGTTGTATGATGTGATATTAACTCTATGTCAGACTTCGGTTTTATAGGTGTCAATGTATGGAGACGGCTTATGAAAAGGTTAACGCTATAAGCGATATATATACCTTGGTTTTCCCATTGACCCGTGAATGGTTCTGTAACAGGAAGTGCGCCATCTTCACGTTACCATAGTGACAAGCCACGTGCAATGGAGTGTAACCCATCTGCAAAAGGTTAATGCAAAAGCAACACAAAGATAGATTATGAGTACAATAATCAAAAAAGGTGACACATGATAAAGCGTATTGGATTTCCCAACCCTGTCAAGTTGTGTGTATGTGCGCGTGTGTGTGTGTATCAAATGGAGGAGATGCGTGAGGGAATGATCTCTTTATCGTAAACAACCGTCCTGTCAGCACAAACACAAATGCACAATCCCACTTGCACCCGATAACCTTGAGTTGTCCAACCTTCAGTGGCTGCCAGTCTCTTGTCTCACTATAAATAATGAGCATGATCGGACCTTGCTCGCTGTGTGCATGCACTTGTCTGTGTGTGAATCTGTGTGTGCGTGCGCGTGCGCGTGTGTGTGAGTGTGAATCTGTGTAAGTGGACCTTGGATACGTGTCCTCTGTGCGGTGAACAAATCGGATCATGAGTGTGTTGTGTTGATGTGATAAACCTGCATACATGTGCATGTGGTTTATAGTTAAAAACGTAACATGCATACTACATACACAATGTTCACAATTCAGTCATACCCCATGGTGTGTGTGATATATGTACTGTATGGTTGTCTCTTTCTGTTAGATCTGACGCTCTGCAGTGCATTCTCTGCACACTGCGGGGGAGATTCACCTTAGTTTGAGGATTGACGTCAGCTCCGGAGTTCAGAAGGACTTCTGCAACGTTGACCTTGTCTTCCTGAGCCGCCAAGTGAAGAGGAGTAAGACCACTCTGCATGGGAGAGAACATGTCACACACACACACGCACACACACACACACACACACACACACACACACACACACACACGCATGCACACACACACACACGCACAAGCACACACAGACGCACAGACACATTTATATTACGCTTATTTTTGTTATGTTTCGTCAGAATTCTCCACATTTTATTTTACTGCTCACATGCATGTATCAAATACATATTCTTTACATGTCACATGACATATGAACACACACACACACACAAGCAACACACTCAAACAACAAGGCCATGGTGTCAGGTGATAAGCGACCCTTATACCCAAGCCCCAGCGAGCAGCGTCTCCATGGAGGTAGAGGCCTACCTTGTTGCACATGTTGACGTTGGCGTTCTTGGCGAGCAGCAGGGAGACCAGGTCCACGCTGCCCTCCTGAGCCGCCAGGTGAACCGGGCTGATGCCCTGCCGCGTCACCGCGTTGGTGTCTGCGCCATACTCCAGCAGCGTGGTCCCGATCTCCATCTGGTTCTTCTTGGCGGCGATGTGGAGCGGCGTGTAGCCGTTCTGGGACAGGGACAAAGATGGGGGGGGGGGGGGGGGGGGTAATGAGTGGCTCTGTCGTGCTCCTTTCCTTTTTCCGGTACACGTATGTCTCCGTTTACGGAGCAGTTATTTTGAGCGGGTAATGTGTTCTGTTGCTGTTAATGTTGCAGTTTGTGTAGAATTCAAATCAGAGTCAACTTCAAAATCAAAATCAAATTCAGAATCAAAGTCAGAATCAAATTCAGTATCTAAATCTTGATTAAATCCTAAACTACATTCGGAATCAAATTCAGAATCAAATTCAGAATTACATTCTGATTCAAATTCGGAATCAAATTTGGAATCAAATACTAAATTCGATTCTGAAATAAATTATAAACCAAATTCTGACTTAATTCAGAATTAAATTCAGATTTCAACATTCAATTGACAACATATATTAGGATATGGAGACAACACACATGGACATTTGATTTCATACAACAGTGTTGTATAGAATGAAAGACATTCTACACAGTTGTGTAGACTGAAATCGAATTCAACTCAATTCAGTTAAATTCGTAGGATTGATGACATACAGTTAATTGGGATACTGAGACAACAAATCAAGCATTGAGTGTAAATGAGGCTATTTCCTGCATGTTTTAAACACAATGATCACATAGGTGTGAAAACTAACATTGGCCATCCAACACCTCAGAGAAATGCTTCCTCTGCAGGTTAACAGTCATCTCTCACCCCATTCTCATTCCAACCCCTGAATACTAGACAGCAGCAAGACAACGCATGTCGCAGCGAGGAAAGGAAGCACAGTCAACACAATGTCAGGGATGAACAACAAGGCCATCTTTTGTTTGGAAGTAGAACAGTAAATAAGACAACATTCCCCACGGTTCCCAATACAGAGGCTCTTTCACATGCTGCAGGTTATTTCCAGACTCCTGGCTGGAGGCCTATGGCCTTATATTCCAGTGAGGTTCCCACATGCGCTCGTTTGTGTGCATGTTTGTCTGTTTGCACATATCTGTGCGCAAGAGGGTCTTTAAACCACACCTTCGTTGTTCACAAAGATCAATCCCATTTTCAAAGTCAAATGAGGCCAATCACAGTGGAGAACAGTCTCGGCCAAGATAATGAGTGTAACAATGGTTTCCAGACACAGGGATCAAAAGACAAGGAATGACTACAAAGGAAGGCAAAAGATAAACAGGAAAAAGGAGGAATATTTACAAAGAATTGATTGATTTTTGACTCAAAAAGCTTTACAGGTTTGGATCTATAGCTAGATAATAATTCAATATTATTGTATTGTAATGATCAACATTATCATACCATATTTATTTCATTGAAATATTATCATGTTCTGTAATCTAGTGTGAATAGCATATGATTAAAATACATGGCTTTATCACAATACCATTTTTTTATTGTAATGTATTTAAAACACTGGACTTTAAGATATCATTCTTTGAAATCACATACACATGTTTCTAAATTAATAATTAATGCTTTGCTTTGCCATTACTATTAGGATAATATCTCTTCTATTTTGCCCAGCCCAATTTGAGCCATATAACTGGAATGAATAGTACATGCCGAACTTCCTACATTACAATCAGTTTCGCCTGTTAGTTCTTTGGTCTGAAACACCTCACTCACGTCACCTCAGCCTCATACATAAACTAAAGATTGCCACTTTTATAATGCAAATGATACAGCCCAAGAGTAGTTTGAGATAGCGGCCATGTTTCAGATCCACAATGACAACGTGGAATGGACAGGACCAAACTTTTCTCTGAGTGAAAGACAGCACTGGATGAAAACATTTCACAAACAGCTGATGATTACTAAACGAGCACGGGGGACAACACAGTGACACAGACACAATGTAAGTTAATGGTTAGTTATGGTGGTTAAGGAGTTGTGGAAGTTAATAACATGAGGAAGCTGAATGTATGTGTGTGTGTGTGTGTGTGTGTGTGTGTGTGTGTGTGTGTGTGTGTGTGTGTGTGTGTGTGTGTGTGTGTGGGTGTGCGTGTGTTTGTGTGTGTGTGTGTGGGTGTGCGTGTGTGTGTGGATGTGGGTGTGGGTGTGTGTGTGTGTGTGGTGTGTGTGTGTGTGTGCATGCATAAACACATGTGTGTGTACCTTAGCGGCAGCGTGTGGAGAGGCCCCCTGATCCAGAAGAAGCAGAGCCACTCTCTGATTATCGTAGTGAGCCGCAACATGCAGTGGAGTAAGACCACTCTACACACACACACGCACACACACGCAAACACAACTCCATGTTAGAAGAACCCAGAACCCACCAAACACATTCACAAATATGCACGCACGCACACACACACACACACACACTCCATGTTAGAAAAACACAGATAACCCAACACATGCACAAATATGCACGCATGTGCAAGCAAACACACACACACACACACACACGGGACACGCATACACGCACAGACAGCATTAAGTAAAACAGGAATGAATGTAATGTAAAGAGAGATGAATGAGGGCTCCATACAGGAAGTCACAGAGGCTATTCACAAGAGCCATTCATGATGTAGGTGTCACACACACATATTGTTTCCATTATTAGCATCAGGCGTTCAGACCCTTAATATTGTCTATGGCGTTGAAGTGAATATGGCATGTTGTAACTGTGTGCTAAAATACATCCAGAGGACTTGAGGGGTATGTTATTATATGCTTTGTTGATTTAATTAAAACATGCATTTTAATTTGAAAATGCATATAATAAATACCTAGGTCATGATCTTGAGACCTTAATGCCATTAGGTGTAGTGCACAACATCTTGGCAACAGCCACTCGTAACATCAACACTTGAGGTACATGCTTAAAGAAGCTCTTTCCTTCTAGAGTATTTTGAAAGCCACTCTTTTGAGGAAGCCATCGTTCAGGAAGTCAACTCTTCACCTTCAGGGTTTGATGAGCAGAAGTTAAGAGGCTCACATAACAGACGGTGGTTGGTGAGGATTTTCTCCCATTAGCTAAAGTCAAGTGGTGCGAGAAACTCTGGATTTAAAAGATTTGCTTATTAAAGAATCTTAGCGGCAGACATCTAATTTTGCCGAAAAGATGATCAGGATTTGCTCTGGAATGTTCCCTCGTCTCTACAAGGAATTAGTGGAATCAAGCGAGTACGAAGTCTGGTAAGTTTTACACTCTGATCCCAGTGCGACACACGGCCACAGATTAGAAACCTCATTATCATACCTGTCATTATGGTAAATGCTCTCAGATGGTGCAATACACACACACACACGCACACATGTGCCCACACACACACAAACGTGCACCAACACACACAAACACACACACAAGTGCACCAACACACACACATGTACACACAAACACACACACACATAAACACATGCTCAAATGTGCACCAACACACAAAATGTACACACACACACTCACACAGAAACATAAACAAATATGCACGGCGACAAACGGACACAAAGAAACACACTACACATAAACAAACACACAAAAAGGCACACCGCACAGATAAAGCCATAATGAGTGCCAGTAAATGGGCCCTGAGTGTGTGTGTGTGTGTGTGTGTGTGTGTGTTTGTGTTCCTAGTGGGTGGGTGGGTGTGTGTGAGAGAGAAAGAATAGATGAAGATAGATAGATAGAGATGAAATGCATTTGTAAACATGACTGTGTGGTGATTACATCATCAATGGAATAAAGACAAATTCCACCAGACGGTCTCAGCGGCAAAGTCCTGCTCCAACACCCCCCCCCCAGCCACCCCGCCCCACCCTGTCAACACCAACTATATTCGCAGCCAGTGTCTCTTCTGGGTGGTAGACAGCAGCACTGTTATAGAAACCGTCACACCAGCAACACGCTCTTCAGTGCATTATTGCTAAGCATTCGTTTCCCTGTTGTTCAGAGTTGAAGACAGAGCCTGACAGAGGGCCTGGGCGTCTGGGTCAAGGAGGGTGCGTTCATCATTGCTTCAGCCCCAAAAACCCTCTGTTTCCAGGGGGCATGGCGGGGAACCACAGAGGCAGCTAGCTATTGGAACACGTCCTACCTTCCCAGCCGCATCCGGCGCAGCTCTCTTCTGCAGCAGCAGGTTGGCCACCTCCATCTTGCCATACTTTGCAGCCACGTGAAGGGGGCTGAAACCTTTCTGTAAGGACCAATGAGAAGGCAAAGGTGGGTTTCAGATTCAGTTATCGGTGTGCGTTACACAACACAACACAGACAACTAATGCGGTTTCATTTAAACAGGATTTATGTACAATAATCCTTTCAACATCAGCGTTCAGCAAGAGTTTTCTCACGGGCCAAATCATGTATAATACCTTGTATTTGTTCTGTTTATAAGGCTAAGTCGGACTAAATAATGATAATATTTTCTCACAGCAGTGGAAAAAAGGGAAAGATGAATTAGGGTGCACGTAATTCAACTTTATTTTCCATGGTGCTAAGAAGAGCAAGACTAGAATAAGGTAGGCTAAATATAAATCTCATTAAAACAACCCCTCCTCATCCATAAACACACTCTCATTTATTTTAGATGAATTCCACTTGACCCACATGTCTTCCCACATGCTCCCGCTTTATAAATGGCTATCACACAAAGCTGTTTTTGGTATCATTCCCGTGAGTATGGGGCTCTATTTTAGGATGATGTCATCATCTGTCAGAGGAACATGGGACTTCGGCAGATAATACTCATATATTTCGCAGGGAAACTTGCGACCTCATTCAGTGTGTTGAGTGAGCCACGCTAAGCTACGCTAAGATAAGAGTTACAGATGATAAATGGTCCCGTTAGTTTTTTATCAGCTGAAGTGTCATCTTCATCATCATCTTCATCATCATCATCATCATCATCATCATTACGTATCGCTACTTCTGGAGATAAGTAAAACAAAAATCATCCCGCTATTGTTCTCTCTCTCTCTCTCTTTTGCTTTGCTTTTCCATGTCTCGTTCAAATTCTGCTCGCTCTCTCTGTTCTCATGGTCCCATTTTTTAAGTGACATCATCCCTCTAAAAAGCCGAACCACGTGAGTCTCTTTCTGAGTGCGTGTGCGCATATAAAATGAACTAGGAGAGAGAGAAAAAGAGAGAGAGAAAGAGAGTTTTACCCTTCATTAATCTATTCCACTTCGAGAGGTCACCTCCAACCAGTACACCCTGCAGCAAAACAGCTAACCCAACATGGCAAGCACACACGGTCACACACATGGACACACACACACGGACACACACACTGACACACATACGTACACACACGGTCACACACATGGTCACACACATGGACACACACACACACTGACACACATACGTACACACACGGTCACACACATGGTCACACACACGGACACACACATGGACACACACACGGACACACACACTGACACACATACGTACACACACGGTCACACACATGGTCACACACATGGACACACACACACACTGACACACATACGTACACACACGGTCACACACATGGTCACACACACGGACACACACACTGACACATATACGTACACACACGGTCACACACATGGTCACACACACGGACACACACACTGACACACATACGTACACACGGTCACACACATGGTCACACACACGGACACACACACGGACACACACACTGACACACATATGTACACACACGGACACACAGATGGACAGGCACATGGACACACACATGGGCACACACATACACATGTGCGCACGCACACACGCACGTGTGCATGCACATACACACACATTCTCACACACACACACACACACACACACACACTGCTCTACATCTTTCCTTGACCTTGGTTGGTGCAATTAACCCTTTCTAAATGGCACCAGAAGACGAGTCCCATTGTCAGAGAGACATTGTCTGAAGGAACACCAGCTTGGGATGAAAGAGAATAGTGACAAATGATTTATTCCACACCATTCCTTACTTACCCAACGACCAAGCCGCTGCTGCTATCAATGTAAACAACATACGATGTGATCCTTTACAGAAACTTAATTAGTGTTGGTTCCATATTAACTGATAGGATTAATTATGGTTACTCAAATAAAGATGATAAAATACACATTTTGCTCCGATGAATAAAACAAAACATGTTATGTTTCTTTGAGACATGCACCAACTAGTGGAGGTTAGTATAATTTATATCTACCAAGTGGTAGTTCTTCCGTTTTTTTATAAGGCGGTCAAAGTGTGTTTGTGATCAGTATGACAGCCAATGCCAAGTAGAAGAAAAATAAGTGAAAAAGGAAAAAACAGGAGGTAGGAGAGAGTGAGAGAGAAAGATGAACATATAAGAAAATAGTAGATCGATTAGATAGATGTATTCGTTTTTTATACTCCACCGTGCATTGTTTAGCTTATTGTATGTTATGTTACGTTTATGTGCAACATTTCCCTTGCCAATAAAGCCCTTTAAAAAAAACACATTTGAAAATTGCTAAAAGTGACACATACAGTATGCAATAGGAAATCACCCATCCAATGGGTGCAAAGGTTCGCCCCAGCCCCACCCACCTTGGTGGAGGAGGAGAGGGAGGCTCCGCTCTCCAGCAGCAGGCCGGCTACGTCCTGGTGGCCCTCGCGGGCGGCCAGGTGCAGGGGGGTGTAGCCCGAGGTGGTGGCCGCGTTGGCGGTGGCCCCGTGCTGCAGCAGCTGCTGCACGATGTCCGCCTTGCCCAGACGACTGGAGATGTGCAGTGCAGTCTGGTCGTCCTGCATTCACACACAGAGAGAGAGAGAGAGAGAGAGAGAGAGAGAGAGAGAGAGAGAGAGAGAGAGAGAGAGAGAGAGAGAGAGAGAGAGAGAGAGAGAGAGAGAGAGAGAAACAAGGGCTCAAGTTGTTATTAAGTTTTGTGGGTGTTACACAAAACTTTGGCTTTCTTTCTTTCATTCATTAAATTAATTCATTAAATCGCATTACATTATCAGTATAATTTGCCATATAATACCTTCAAACAAAAACATACATAAAAGGACAAAAAATGAAAAGAAATCGATGTGTGTGAGTTTGTGCGGGTTGTGTGTAGAACTGTGTGAACATCTTGAGGCCATCTTGGGTGCGAATGTATTGGGGCCAACAAAGTTTTTAAAAAAAGTGGGAGGGTTTGTCGGAGTGGCTAGGGTAGAACCAGCTTGCTAGCCTTGATTTTTGAATCCATAAAAAACCAAAGGTAGCTGTCCATCACCGTGCAATTAGTTACAGTTGACAAAAGAGCAATGTAACTGGACGTCAGTTTAACGCCAGTGCAGGCAAGTGTCATAACTACATAATACAGCCGTGTACCAGAAGTAAGCACAAACACGTTTTTGTGCACAAATGTATAAAAAATACCTATATTGAATAATTGTATTTATTATTTAGGTCTATATCGTGGTATTAAACTAATTCAGCTATTTTAGGTCTCCCAATTTGGACCTAAGAGAACACTTTTTTCATTTTGTTGGAACTTTAAACAAATCCCAAGAGATGCCGAATTTCGGACACTCTGCACCATTTTTCCTGTATTGAAACACTCTCTGTGAAGCCGTCAGAGCATGTCTGGAGCGTTCCGGTACCTTGGCCTTGGTCTCCACCTTGGCGCCGTTCTGCAACAGGTACCGGACCACGTCCGCCTGGCCCGCCCTGGCCGCCATGTGGAGGGCTGTCTCGCCCCGCTGGAGCACACACACACACACACACACACACACACACAAACATGCACACGCGCATGCATAAACACACACACAAAAACACACACACACACACACACACACAATGTCAGCTCAGAATGCCACAAAGGGTGTGTCAATTAAACAAAAACGTGATTATAAATATATGACTTTGTCCTCATAACAGTAAAAAGTCAACAGTAACTGTACAGAGCATGTACCGGAATTCCTTTAGGTTGATGACATCATACATCATTGATTTTCGATATTAATGACTACAGGATCCAAGCAGTTATGGACACTGCAGGTGTGGGAGAGGAGGTGTGGTGGTCCACCTACCACGTTGGTGGTGTTGGGCGAGGCTCCGTGATGAGTAAGGGAGTTGACGATGTTCTCATGGCCCATGAAGGCTGCCACATGGATGGGCGTCAAGCCAGACTGAAGGGGAGAGCCCAGAGTAAAAAACACCATTATAAAGACTTTATTATTATAACTGGATGAATTCTGACAAGTATTAATCTGGTCTGTACATTGAGAATCAATTGAGCTCCGATCAAAGTTTGTTGTGTGCAATTATACATAATCACAATTAACATAATCACAATGTGTGCAGCTTCATCTGTAATCTTCATCATTATACAGATTGGGACAGTTGCGTTGCTACAGTTTACATGAGTGCAGTGTAGAATAGAGTAATTCGCATATGAAAGAGTAGATCAGATTAGAGTACAGCAGTTCTTTAGTAAAATATAGTAGAATACAAGAGTACAATGGAGTGATATAGTACCTCAGTAACAGCCTGGATGGAGGCCCCATGTTTGAGAAGCAGCTCCATCACCTTGACTCTGTTCTTCTTGCAGGCAATGTGAAGTGGAGTGAACCCGTTCTGCACACACACCACAAACCTTGAGTGTAGTCCCCATACCCATAGCAACTGCACTGTGCAACGACATCAGCCATGCATACGAATTACACACACAGATGCACGCGCGCACGCACACACACACACAAAGCACACATGCACGCACACACGCACACACACAGCACACACACACACACACACACACACACACACAAAGCACATACTGGTATTCACATGACACACAAGCTGAATACCATACCAAGTATTCTGATCATGGGGTGAGAAATGTTCTATTCATTTTCTAAGTGAGTTTATCAGCATGAAAAGAGGAAACAGATGATGTGACCGGAAGCCAGAGATGGGTGAGAAGGAAGACAGAGACAAGCCCAGCCCCAGGAGACAGAGAGCACATAGAGAGTGACACTCCATAGTGAGTATTGGCTTAGATATGCTTTTTCTACTTTGTTTTCATATACCCACATTTATCCCTTATGGCTTCCTTTCTATTCCTCCAATTAGCTTTATTATCATCATCTGTCTTTTCTCACCATTTCTCATTTTGTCTGCAGCGTGGCCCCTGTCTCTCTCTTACAGTCGTGAATACATTATGTCCCATTGCTGAGTTGAACTATACAGAATTTCTGTTTTAATAGTTGAACAGTTCAACATTTCAACATTAATGCAACCTCTGGACAGTAGCCTCTTTGTTTCAATGTTTTGATGTGGCTGAATCGAAGATTTTCTCGCTTCCTGATAATGTAATGTCAAAGTTGACAGTGTCCAAGTTCTCTCTCTCTCTCTCTCTATCCCACCACTATTCATCCCATAGAGTGGTGCAACACGCATGCGTTTACTGACCGGGTGACACTGGGATAATACGGGCTGATTAAAACGATGTGCGTGGAGGCAGATGCCCAATTAATCGCAAAGGAGTTGGGGTGGCAAAGATGTTCTGACCCAAAAACATGGGTCAGGGCACGGGCTGTCACTGTAACCCCACCACTACCCCCCCCCCCCCCCCCCCCCCCCCTCCCCAGGTCAGCCCGCCACTCACCAGGGCCTTGGCGTTGGGGTTGGCCTTCTTGTCCACGATGAGCTTGGCCACCTTGTAGTGGCCGCAGTGGGCGGCCACGTGCAGCGCGGTCAGGTAGTCGTTGGTGACGTCGTCCACCGGCACCTCGTGCTGCAGCAGGAGCTGCACGCAGTTCAGGTGGTCGCCCTGCGTGGCCATGTGGAGCGGGGAGAGGCCGTTCTATATGGGGGAGGGGAGGGGGGGTGGTGGTGGAGAGAGAGGATCGGGGGGGGGGGGGGTGAAGAGAGAGGATGGGAGGGGGGGGGAGAGGATGAAGGGGGGATGAAGAGAGAGGATGGGGAAGGTGGGGTGAAGAGCGAGGATGGGGGGGTCAAGAGAGAGGATAGGAGGGGGGAGAGAGAGGATGGGGGGGTGAAGAGAGAGGATGAAGGGTGGGTGAAGAGAGAGGATGGGGGGTGAAGAGAGGATGGGAGGGGGTGAAGAGAGAGGATGGGGGGTGAAGAGAGAGGATGGGAGGGGGTGAAGAGAGAGGATGGGGAGGAAGAGAGAAGATGGGGGTGAAGAGAGAGGAAGGGGGGAGTGGGAGAAGAGAGAGGAAGAAAGGGGTGGGGGGAGAGGAAGATGGGGGGGAGAGGGAGAGGGGGGTGTGGAGGGGGGGAAGAGAAAGAGAGAGAGAGGGGGGAAGGAAAAAGAAGGAGAGATGGGGGGAGAGGGAAGGGAAAAAGAGGAAGAGAAGAGAGAGACAAACAGGACAAGGAAAGGAACAAAAGAGATCGGACGGGACAGAAGGGGAGGAGGTACAGGGGGAGGAGGAGGAGGAGGTGGAGGAGGAGGAGGAGGTGGAGAAGAGACAAGCACACACGGACAGCCACATAGAAAGACAGACAGACACATAGAAAGATAGACGGGCACATAGAAAGATAGAGAGACAGATACAAAGATAGACAGACACATGGAAAGATGGGCAGACACATACAAAGATGGACAGACATGGTACAGCAGTTAGGTGGTGTCCGAACACTTCGAGGCGAGAGAGATAAAGTATAAACTTTGAGGATAACATGGATAACATTGTGGAACATTGTTATAATGAGGCCATTACAACAATGTCTACTTTTGTTACACTGGGTGGTCCTGGCGTGGTCGTACTGAACGGCTAGCCAGCGGAGACACACAGGCTGCTCTGGAGGGGTCGCACAGACGTTATATACGGCACTATGGCAACAACCACACAACAACCGCTTTCTGCTTGGAAGACAAACGTTTCATAGGATTTACGTGAAGTGAAAGAAAGATTCATGTGTAGCTATGTCAGCTAAGCACAGCTACTGCTGCACTGTCCCACTGTGTTTGGCTAGGTTCTGTTCTATCATATCTCCTTTCCTTCTAGATTAAATCCACCTACTGTATCTAGTCTAGTCTGGTCTGGACTAGACCACACCAGACTAGACCAGACTAGACCAGACCATCTAGTCCAGCATAACCTAATCTAATCTAGTCTAGCTCTAGTTCTATCATAGCCTACTTTTTCATAGCCTAGTCTGGTCTAGTCTGGTCTAGACTAAACTAGACCAGACCAGACTAGACCAGACCATCTAGTCCAGCATAACCTAATCTAATCTAGTCTAGTCTAGCTCTAGTTCTATCATAGCCTACTTTTTCATAGCCTAGTCTGGTCTAGTCTGGTCTAGACTAGACCAGACCAGACTAGAATAGACTAGACCAGACCATCTAGTCCATCATAACCTAATCTAATCTAATCTAGTCTAGCCCTAGTTCTATCATGGCCTACTCTTTCATAGCCTAGTCTGGTCTGGTCTAGACCGGCCCAGACCAGACCAGACCAGACCACACAACCTAATCTAGTCTATCTAGATGTGTTTCCCCCCAGGTGCAGGGGGTATGTGAGTAGCAGCAGGGGTCTCCAGTAGATACCTTGGTCTTGGACAGGAAGGGAGCTCCGCGGTCCAGGAGGATCTCCACCACCTGCTCATGACCACTCCTCGCCCCACAGTGGAGAGGAGTCAGACCATCCTGAAGACACACACACACACACAAATACGGGCGCACACACACACACACACACAAACACGGGTGCACCCACACAAACACAGACATGCACATACACGCACACACACACACACACACAAACACGGGCGCACACACACACACAAACACGTGCGCACACACACATGTACAGACAGACGCACATACATTACATAATATTATATAAAGTCTGACAAATAACATGCAGTATATTATTTGTCATGGTTTGATAAAGTAGACCAAATAGAATACCACTTAGAAGTGGATTAAATTGTGACATTTAAATAAGCAATGTTATTTTGTAATTTTCTTTGTATGTTCTTATTTAATTCTAAACAACAAAAGACATGCACATCTCTTACAAAAAACGACCCACAGACCTTGCAAAATATACCATGGGTATCTTGTGAAAGACTTTGAATTACAGTCTTCTGAGAATCGTGCATGTTCGGTCCTGAGCTACCCTGCCCAGGTGCTATAAACTGGGTCTGGCTGCCATAGATTCTGGCTGCAATAGTTCAAGCAGTTGTAAGCAGTTGGAGCTGAAGAGAGAACACCTTTATTCGTCCCTTTACAAAAGTGCAGTTGTTGATATAGGCCTTCGTCACAGAGGTGTAGTAGAGAAAACAGGTGTAGCTCATTAAGTTTGGAATGGGTCTGTAGGGTAAGGGTTGGGATACACCGGTGTTCACTCCTTTTTTAGGGTTTACATTTCTTCCTTTCCTTTCTATATTTTTGATAGACTTGGTGGGCGGTCGTGGTCAGGTGGAAACTTGGTATACTATTCCCAGGACCACCTTTAAGAACCCATTTGCCCAAATTAGTTTGATGGGTTTTTGTCCATATCCCCCTGTTTATGAGGTCCCAGAGACAGTATTTTCTTCTGAGCAATGTGTGGGACGGTAACTCCTTGTCTAGGTGACAGTGAGAGGAGCAGAGGCGTACCTTGGTTTTGGCGTCTATTTTGGACCCTCTGTCTAGCAGTAGTTTCACCATGTTGCTGTTGCCCCTTTTAGATGCCACATGGAGCGGAGTGATGTCGTTCTAAACAGAAGAAGAAAAAAACGGAGGGTTACTTTTTATGTGTGTCACTGGGTAAATACAAATAGGTTTTGAAATCAATGAAAGCCAGACCCTTGTCGTTATATGCAATGGTGTGAACACAATTCAATTGCTACTAAGATCCAATTTAATGAAATGTTTTTTTGTTTACTCATTATTATTCATATTATTAATTGATGGGGTACAAGGTTCCATTGTTAAATTCTGTCCACCTCCAAAGCCAAAATGGAGATTTTTCCAGGCCTCACCTACAATTACTGTCAACCACAACGTAAACACTCACACTCCCTCCGATGCTGCTGGCTGATTTAATTACAGGCTAAAATTGACTCATTTAGCTAGAGTGCAATGTTGCGACTAACAGACATTTTTAATGGATTCCGCTCCTGTGTGCGGATGCTAATGCCAAGACAAATAGACGCTAATTCTGTAGTGCTTACACCTCTGACTATGTCAAGATGAGTTTCATGGTCAGACAATAATCAGAATCACAGTAATTCATTAGTTATATCTTACAACTATTTTAAATAAATACAGTAAATACACAGAATTAACTGTGTAAGAAGTTACGTCAATGACATCTTTGGAAAGAGATGGCATACAATAGATTACAATACTATGAATCATGATAGAGTTGGACTTGGCATAGCGTATAAATCAACTGAGTAAAATGTGTTGCACGCCCAATGTGTATGTAACGGTTGTTTATTTTGGTGTCAGTGTGTGTCGTGCCTCTCCCAGGCAGAAGAGGGCAGTGTAGACTCACCCTGGCCATGAAGTCCACAGCAGCCCCCCGGTTCAACAAAAGGGTAGCCACATTGATGTTGCCATAGTGAGCAGCGATGTGGAGCGGTGTGAATCCACTCTGAGGATAGAAAGGGGACATAACACCATGGCGCATACAAAGTCAAACATGTGCACCCACAGACTCATTACATTTTATATAATGTTCTTGGAAGAATAATTGATATGTTTGGAATGCAACACACGATGCAATTGACATATGCTCCCACTTGAAACCTCTTTACAATAGCAAAGAGGTAATAGCGTCTATGAATTCAGTTTTGAAGCTTCTATGCTAGAAAAAAACTATTTGACACAGTATTTAGATAAATAGGCCTCAATGCTGTAAACAGTATTATCTGGAAATATAGTATGTGAATGCAAACATATAACATATTTTCGCCTCTGAGAAATCATTCTTACATAGTATAATAGCAAAATGTTTCTTAAAATGCTACGAATGTGCTGGGATGAAAGATCTCCTGTTTGTTAAACCTCTGGCTAAGTTAACCACAACTGTCAAAGCAATAGAACCGCAAAGTGCAAAGGTTGTAACCAAATCCACCACAGTAGTGGGGGACGCCCACACAAACCTAACCATTACTCATTGATCCCTAATTACAATTAGCCATTCAGCCACCAGCAAGCAGGTTTCTTGATTTGCCCTGTCAAACTTCTCAACCTAAGACACTGCAGTTTTACAATCAAAACAAAAGTCACTAAACTTAAAAGAACAAACGCATGAAAAACAACTTAAATAACATAACATTTCCGAAATTGCCCAAAAGAAAGAACAATGAAGCATTACATTACAATGAGTGTAATGGGACAATTGTTTCCAATAATTTGATAATATATCTCACATCCAAGACATCAGACTGTTGTGTTTCTCCCATCATGCATTGCTTTCTGAGTCAGTCACAACAGCCAGGGAGTCAAAACTTGCAGAACCCCGTCAACCAAATCAGGCAGTTCACCTGCCTAGCTTTGGTGTGATAGAGGGAAGCCCTCCTGTTCCTACAGAAACCGCTAGCACAGCTAGCTAACATGACTAGCTAGCACAACTAGCTAACACGGCTCTCCTCTCATGCAAAAATGCTAGCGGGCCTGGAGTTGGGAATGTTAGGAAACACTAGAAGGCAGACTAATGAGACCAGGTGTCTGTTGCTAGAAGGCTTGAAGGTCCGTCTACTGCAGCCCGATGGGGATTTTGGGCGGCACGTCAGGGTTTTTAGAAAGCAGTGTCACTCGTTACATCGTGACATGCTCTGGTTCCAGCGCTAGAACACGATTGTAGTCGCCGTGCCTTCAGCCTCAGTAGCAACATAGTCTCCATCCCTTCTAGTGACACATGCTGTTGTCATTGTCTTTGTTTCTCCAAAGGGAAACAGGGAGATATGCACAACATGAAGTCAGGGAGATGGGGGGGAACAATACAAAATGAGTTCACACGGCAAAGTGAGGGGGGGGGCTGCAGGAACAACTGAATGTAATTTTGTTGGTGTTTTTTTTTTTCAAGCTATGATGGAGAGACTTATTAGTAGAGTACCAAGTAGAGGAATACCTCTGTTGTTCTATTCACCACCATCTACAGAGCCGGCCAGGAAAGGAGAAAACCAGCAGTTAGACAGCAAACAATATGAAAAGCCCAAAACTAAATCAAAAACTCAAACAAATAAGCCTAAAACACAACATAAAGAGAGAGAGCGTAGAACTGTCATTCTAGTTAGTTAGCAGTGTTACAGCAAGAGCAATGATATAAAGGTTTCAGTTTGGCAGATCTGTCTCAGTTTCCTCTGGGAGAATATCTATATCTATATCTATATCTATATCTATATCTATATCTATATATATATACACAAATAAAATAAAAACGGTGTATTCAGTGCATTCACCCACTCAGAGGAAACCAAAGCAGAAGAATGGAACAAAAATGACCAATCAACAGCCAAGCATTCCAAACCCCAACCACCACCGGTACCACCACGGGTACCACCACGGGTACCACCACGGGTACCACCACGGGTACCACCACCGGTACAACCACCGGTACCACCACCGGTACCACCACCGGTACAACCACCGGTACCACCACCGGTTCCACCACCGGTACCACCACCGGTTCCACCACCGGTACCGCCCTCCCTGGTACCAGTGCTCCAGGTTGCACTGGAAAGCCACACGGGATCTCTGGCCCTCACCTTGGACTCCACGTCGGCGTTGTGGTCGTTCTGCAGTAGCAGGGCGGCGGCCTTGGTGTCATCCTTGCGGGCAGCGATGTGCAGGGCAGGCAGACGCACCTTGCCCTTCGTATCGTTCTCCAGCAGCAGGGAGACCACCTGGTCGTGGCCCTGCTGGAGGGCCACCGCGAGGGGCGTGAAGCCATCCTGTGGGTGGTGGTGGTGGTGGTTGGAGACAAGATGGCAGGAATACAATTAGATGTGTGAGTGTGTGTGTGTGTGTGTGTCTCTAGTGCAGGGATGACCCCCATTGAGAGTTAGTGAGGCTGGTATTGGGTGGGGGGGGGGGGGGGGTGCACCTGATGGTGGGCAAGATGGAAGGAACAGATTTAGATGTGTAGTTGAGCGTGTGTGTGTGTGTGTGTGTCACTCTAGTATCGGGATGACCCCCATCCCGTGTGCAGTGTGCAGAGTGGGGCTGGCATGGAAAGGGTGTGCCCCTGATAGATGGCTTAGGACGGTACAGGTTATTCCAATTTCCTGAGTGGAAGCGTAATAGGTGCTTCCACAGGTTAGAGGGGAAGAAGAGCTGGAACGGATGGCTGGATCACTTAGACACTTAGGAGAGTCACTCCGCACATCTGATTCAAGGATGGCCATCGCGTCAAGGTTTCACAGGTCTTTGTTTGTGATTATGCTCTCTCATGTACAGTCGGCCAAGGCCTGGACTTTTTATTTATATTGATGAAATGATGAATGTATGACACAGTCATCGTTCTTAAATGGAAACGATATAACAGTGTCTTTTTGTGAATCTTTCTTGCACAAACTCAAACTCCAGATACAGGATTCTCTAGTGTTTAACACAAGCACAAAACAGACTGTATGACTAAATAAAGAAATTGTGGATACAGCCGCAGGTAACAGAGTTTATTTTCATGTCTTATATTCCACGCGGCATGCTCACCACCAGTGTGTGTTACGTAACGTCAGGACAGAATGTGAAAGACGCACTCGCTTCACCCACACAAACTCTCTGCCCTCCTCGTGCATTATTCAATTGAAAGCTCTCTTACGTACGGCTACAGCACTGTTAGAGGTGTAAATGTGTGTGTGTGTGTGTGTGTGTGTTTGTGTGTGTGTGTGTGTGTGTGTGTGTGTGAATGCATTGGCATCGGTGCGCAGGGATGCACGTCGCATGGGTCCCCTCTCTCTATGGCTGTAGCGAGCACTTATCGTATTAGCGTATTATCGATGTATTTGGTGTTCTCTGGACGTCCTGAAGGACATGCCATGCCCTGGAATCTGATGTAAACAAATGGGCTCGGGGTTTGATTTATTAACTGGGTTTATTTATTCACCTGGGACATTTTCCCCTCCTTATCCTCAGAATCGGTGTCTACGCATGTCTTTCTCGCATCTATGTAAATATGTAAATTCTGGGTTTGTATGTGTGTGTGTGTGTGTGTGTGTGTGTGTGTGTGTGTGTGTGTGTGTGCGCGCATGTACGTGCGTGTGTGTGCGTGTGCATGTATGTGCGTGTATGTATGTATGTGCATGTGTGTGTGTGTGTGTGTGTGCATATTCGTGCGTGTATGTATGTGTGTGTGTGTGTGTGTGTGTGTGTGTGTGTGTGTGTGTGTGTGTGTGTGTGTGTGCATGTATGTGCGTGCCCGTGTGTATTTCCCGCTGGTCGAGCGAGTGTAAATCATGTGAGTGGCAGCAGGGAGCGTCCCAGAGCTGTCCTACGCGGCCCTCCCAAGGTCACCCAGCCTCCTCCACAACACGCTGTCCTGCCGATCAATGACGCCGCGCATGGCTACCGCTAAGGAACCACCAGCCAGAGGTCAAACAAATGCAGGTGGACTTTGAAATGCTAGGCTAAAGACATTGTAGCTTCCAGTTTGTTATTGGTAGCTTGTAAATTGTGAGTCAATACCGAGTGCCAAGTTTGTATTTTTCGAAACACTGCTTCAGTAATAATATGGATGATAATGAGATTCGATTTGCGATTCAATGCCACGTTTCTCCAAAAGACTCATAAATCACACGGTAGGGCTGTGAGGCTAGAGGTTTACGCTGCTAGCCAAAAGACCGAGAGAGACGACTGGCGGGAGAAGCGTCGTGGGAGGAGGGTAGAGAGCCAAGATGGATAACAACGGAGGAAAAAGGGACAGCGCAAGGGGTCGAGGGACAGTGACAGCGGGTGAGCGAGTATATGGGAGAGGGAGAGGATAGGTAAATGAAAATAAAAACGCACATCTCCCCACACAGTGTGAACATGTGTGGTGTGTTCGGTACCTCGGTGGCTATGCTCTGACTGGCGCTGTTCTCCAGGAGGAAGCGGACCACCTCCAGGTGGTTCTCCTGGGCTGCCATGTAGAGCGGCGTGAAGCCATTCTGGAGGACACACACACACACAGGGGCACACACACGCCCACACACAGGGGCACACACACACACGCCCACACACAGGGGCAAACACACACACACAGGCACACACACACACACACACACAGGCACACACACACGTACACGCACACACACACACACGCCCACACACAGACGCGCACAGACGCACACACACACACACACACACACGCGCAAATTCACACGCCCACACACAGACGCACACACACGTGCATGCACACACGCCCACACACAGACGCACACACACATGCATGCACACACGCACATATGCACGCGCACAAACACACGCACAGTTAAAAACACACATACACTCAGATTCGTGCACACACATGCTCAGCATATTAAGCATGTTGGTTTTGAAGCTTCTTCCAAAAAAGTCGGTGTTTCAGCAGTTGTTTTAATGATAGAAAAAACTATAAAACTAAAGGTTTCTGCAGTCCGCTGGGAAAATGGACACTAAGCACAATGCCACTTTCACATATCTCATGTTCATTGACATTTTGTTGACATGGTCAGAAAAATGTGTAAACAAGTCAAAATGTTTTCGTAATAATAACATATCACTAGCCAAACGATGTTAAGATTATTCAACAAAAATAAGATGATTATATGAATGCATATATATGCATATAAACATACACATCTTTTATTAAAGGGATACACTGAGATATCTGTAAATTGGCGTTTGCCTGTCTATCCTAGATTCATACGAGTTGGTTAATACCAAATGAATCATTGTGCCTCCAGAAGGGGAGTTCGCTGCTAACCCAGCGATCTCCCTTTATGGACGCACAATTATGTTAAACACATTGCCTTAATCTGGGTAAAACAAGTAAACGCCAATTTACAGATATCCCAGCGTATCCCTTTAATGGAATACATTTTCCATTAAAAGCTTTGTGTTTTACTATCATTCATACTAATAGCCCAGTGTACTTGTGTATAGGTTGAATTAAAATCAGAAAGAGAGAGAGAGAGAGAGAACAATTAACATGAAAGGGTTAAATGTAAAATGCAGAGACGGCAGAAACCTTTGGAGAATAGGCCTACTTGGATCTGTGCCAGATTCTATGGAACGCACTACTTGGAAACTATTTCAAAATAAAAGCCACCGACATAAAGCGTTATGCAAATAAGAGCACATATTGTAGCCTCCTAGCATGGACAACAGTTTGTATGCCAATGGTGTCTGCTTCCGTGTGTGTGTGTGTGTGTGTGTGTGTGTGTTTGTGTGCAACCCCCACCTGTGACTGTGCGTTGACATTGGCTCCATTAGTGACCAGCTCTTTGACCACTTCCGTCTGGCCTGCCAGCGAGGCGATGTGCAGGGCAGTATTTCCTTTCTGGATTACACGGAACAACCACAGGAATGTGTGTTAATCTCTCCTCCACCTGTCCCACTGCATCAGCTCGCCTCACTCTTTATGTGTGCGTGCGTGCGTGCATGTGCGTGTGTGTACTTCAGTTTCTCCCTCATGTGAGCACCTCAGTGTGTGTGTGTGTGTGTGTGTGTGTGTGTGTGTGCGTGTGTGTGTGTGTGTGTGACAGTATCAGAATACTTCCCCCCCCTCTCCCGTTGACTAGCGTTCAAGGTTCTTTTGTAGCATTGGTATGTTGACACCGTTCACCACAACCCCTACTCCACATCCCCTACTAAAACCCTAAAAAGCCCCGCCCCCCTCCTCACTAAATCAAACCACAGAGATGCACATCCAGAGGCCTCTGAGCCAGGGTCAGCCCTAAGCTCCGCTCTCTGTTCATGGGATACACGGTGCTCATGCCAATGGGAAGGGGCTGCTGTGGAAAAGACTGTGTACACATATACTGTACATACACATACGTGACGTAGGTACAGATAGATTTATAGACAGAGGCAACTGATCAAGGTGCAAAGGTCACCCACTGAGATGCAGGGGAAATAGGAAGTGAACAATACATGTGCAATATTGTATGTGTAAAGTGTACATGAAGTGTATTGTTTACTTTGTTCTCTCCAATAGCACACATAGCATCATAGGACCAAATCTAGCTGATGTTACGTAGCTCTAAATTATAATAACTGCTGATGGTGTAATTTATTATATATAAATATATATATATATGTATTATATTATACTCAATATAAATTGAGTCCTAATTGGGATTATTTTTGACTTGGAGGTGAACTGTGGAGCGACTAGAGAGGAGCAGAGAAGCCAATCTGTCGCAGGCAGTTGTAACACTGTGTGGGGCTGACGATGATGTTCCCCTGCTATACAGGAAATGTTACTTCAAAATGAAATGTCTTTTTAAATATGCTGAATGTGTAAATAATAAAGGTTATCAACTTACAGCATGCAGTATTTGGACCTTTGTGCTGGCGCTCTGGTGTCTTGATAAGAATCTGTGTTAGTTCTGGTTGTGTAAATATATCTAGATCTATATAATATCTGATGTTATTAATCAACTCAGGGCACCTTCCTGAGAGAAAAATGCATTTCAGCCAACATAAAACACCCTTTCTCTTTTAAGGTTGTCCCAAATGCGGTGCCTTAATTACAGACAGCCAAAGCTACGCTGATCTCTCTGTAATCCCTGTACGTCCTCCAGGTCAGAAGGGGGGGGGGGGGGGGGGGGGGGGGGGTGATAGTAGTGAGGTCCTCCCTCATCTGTGTTGGTTTGGGAGGCTGATGACTAGCCTCTGGCATGGGGATTTCTACAGAGCAGGACTAAAGCGAAGAGCGAGCACCGCTTTAGGTGAAAACCTGAGCCGTGTTTTTTTCATACACATCCATTAGCTTTACACAGTGTGTTCGAATGTCAAGAGGAGAATGCCTTTCTTCCCATGTTGAATGTTGTTGAGGTTAGGGAAAGTATAAGCTTATGTTGTTCTTTTTTTTCAGATTTTGTGCTTATTATACATTCTTCTTCTTAAATAAACGTCATCTAATATTGCATCGTCCCATACTTCACTCTCATGTGTAGGATTAGCTAAAGAATGCTTGTTAACGCTAGCAGTTATGATTGTTATTCTCGATCCACCATTGCTGCCTTACATCACTATGATAGGCTGTGAAGGATTGTGAGGGTGGGGCTTACCTTTGTGGCTGCATCCACATTGGCTCCAAGCTTTAGCAACTCAGCAACCACTTCAACATGCCCCTCCTTGGAGGCTAGATGAAGAGCATTGAGACCATTCTGGAAAAATACAAGTAAAAATATCTCAATGTCGGTCAAATATTTTACCTTGCAAAATGCCAGCATTCTTTTGTTCAAATAGATATATATGTGAATATAGAGTATACCTTAATTTTACTATGCCTTAAGCATATGGGTAGTTCAATTTAGAACATTTCTATATTTTACTACCCATATGCTGAAGCCATGATACTGATTAGATATTTCAATGCAAAATATCAAATGGATGTTTACGTTGCATATTGCGATCAAAAGTGTCCGAAAAGTTGTCCCACACAACCCACCTGATTGCAAATATTAATTTCGACCCCAGATTTTAGGTAGTCTAGGGCCTTCTCAAGGTTCCCTGCTCTGGCAGCCCGCAGGTAACTGGCATTACTGTCAGACTGGAGAGGGAAGAGAGACAGGGGAGAGAGAGGAGAGGAACAGCCAAGGAAAAGAGAGGGAAACGAGAGAGACAGGGGAGAGAGTCAGACATACTGTATCATGCACCACATGCTGCTGCACGAAATACAGTAGAATAATAGAATCAGGAGGCACCACATTACAGAAACAATCACAGACCACACACACATGCGCGCACACACACACACACACACACACTTTCACACTCACACACACTTGCACACACATTCTTGCGCCGTGAAAGCCATCAAGGAGTAACACAAACACCAAGAGCCACCAGAAAATCCCCCAAATCATTATACTATACCAGATAAAACTCAGTCATGACTCGAGCCAAGAAGCCAAAGATCTTAGCAGCGGGAAAAACACAAATTCATGCTCTGATGTGTCCATTACTCCGCGAGGAAACTGTGTGGCAAACTCCGTAGAGAGCGCAAAGCGGCGGACCCAGGCTTGAAAAAAGAAAAAGGAAGAAGAAATCCACAGAAAAGCCCTGAAAGCCTCACATCCGCCTCATATCAGCATAGCGCCGCAAATCCGAGCTAATGCCCGTCCATTTCATCCCTCAGCAGGCTGCTTCCTCGCGTCACTCAAATCCACGTGCCGTGCGTTCTCCCAAAGTCAATCAGAGTCATCGGTGGTCCCGCCTTCCTCCATTAAGACCCCATCTCTCCGACGCTAAGTAGCAGCAAAGTGGTGTCGCTGCATGTGTGTGTGTGTGTGTGTGTGTGTGTGTGTCGGAGTGCGTGTGTGAGTGCGTGTGTGTCTGTCTATGGTCGTACGACAGCTTCGTCCCTGCTGCTTCTGCTTGATTGTTTCCCGTTACCCCCCTTCTACAGAAATAGAGCGCTGCACACACACACACGCACACACACAAAATAAAATGATGAGACAAGCATGTTTTTCGACTCCACAACAAATGTGATGAGCGAACGGGCCCGGCCTGTGTGTGTAGGTGTGTAAGTGTGGGAGATAGAGAGAGAGAGAGAGAGAGAGCAAGAGAGAGAGGGACTGAGAGGGAGGAGGAGAGAGGGAGAGAGAGTGAGAGAGGGAGGGAGTGAGAGGGAGGAGGAGAGAGGGAGAGAGTGAGAGAGGGAGAGAGGGAGGGAGTGAGAGGGAGGGAGGAGGAGAGAGGGAGAGAGAGAAGGAAAGAGGGAGATACAGAGTAGGAATAAAATGGAGGGGGAATGACAGAGCGACAGAGAGGGAAGCTAAGAGAGAGAAAAAGAGGGGGCAGAGAAAAAGAGGGATGGTGAGAAGGATTCGGGATAGGAGAGAGAGAACCATAAAGGAGAGCAGGGCAAAGGGAGAGCTTATTCAGTTTAACACAAAATGACAAACAGCAAACTCTGCACCTTTGTCCTACACCCGCCATGGGGACTGTGTGGTACATACAAACAATAAAACATGCGTTCAGTTTTAACGCTCAGCAGTGCACAGACAAACACACAGCGTATACAATAGGCTTAGAGTGACATGGTGCTTTATCTTCGCGGCTGTGAGAACAAATTCCCCAGAATTATCAAAAACGCGGAGATACTAAATGTAGCCCTTCAACAATATATTTTGGCGTAAACTGGGACTGGTCAAAAACAATACCAGCAGGGGGTGTGTGTGTGTGTGTGGGGAAGGGGGGGGGGGGGGGGGGGGGGGGGGGGGGGCTGATGTGTGCAGAATGCACTGTATCCCGCATCGCTTAACTTTTTATCCAGAAATAACTGTGATGGGGATTTGAGCTGAGTCCAGAAATACCAGTGAGGCGTAGGTTCAGATTGTTTCACTAATACACTGACGGTGAGGCAGAGCGTTCATGTTTGTGGAGTTTTCGTATGTTTGTGTGTGGCTGCTCATGCAAACCTGTGTGTAACTTTAAAAAAGTATTTATATATATATATAAATACATTTTTATATATAAATAGCAATGGCCAGGTGACTGAGCGATGACTGGAGTCTGGGTATCTTACTGTTTCCATGCAAAAACATCCTTGGGGGGGGGGGGGGGGGGGGGGGGGGGGGGCTTCCTGGCTTCCTCTGGCTTCCTCCAGTGGCATTTAGTACTTGTGTGGGTTTTCTCTGAATAGCAAACATAATCTACAGTACACCACACCTGAAACAATATTGGAATTCTCTTGGGGGATTGCAGAAGTTTTATGACGATTATGATTACGTATGTTTTCTTTAATCAGTTCCTGTATGCTTTCCAAGTTGTGGGCAGTAAGCAGATAATTGTCCTGTACAGCAATCCTTTGTCATCAATTGGGAAAAATAGATAAAAACCATTAAAGTATTGTTTTAGTTGGAGGAAAGGGACAAACACGCCTGTGACCATTGCGCTTGTACTTTAGCATGGAGGGCTGCAGCCGACCATCTGTGCTGGACCTTACATAAGCATCACATGCATGGTGCTAATTGACATGATGACGTGTGCTTGACATGCCATCGAAGACACTAGCATGAGACCCTGTGACGCGAGCGCTTCGTCCCGTGTCATTGAGCACTTGACCTTTCACCTTAAACCTCTGACGGGGACAAATGTCCCCAGATCCCTTTCGACAGACACTTACTATTACTATGAATGTTAACACATTTATTAATAATCATAATCAAACACAAATGTAAGTGAATGAAGGTATAATACATGAAATAATCATATCAAATTAATATAGGAAAAGGGGATTTCGGGGGTAGCCATTTAAGACAAATGTTAGGATGTTATGTTAGGTGTTGAATGTTAGGTTAATTAGGATGTGCTGCTCTTAAATGTGGACTTAAACATGTGACCACCAAGGTGTGTTACCAGTAAGCTCCTCCTCCCTTCAGGCCCACACACCACACAGCAACCGTCGTTTCCAATCATCAATCGTCTCCATGTCCAACATGGTGATGGGGAGGACTGGTCAGAGTGGGATGTGGGTTGTTGTACTGGTTACGGTGGGGGTTGGATGGGTTAGGGATGGGTTTAGCTGGAGAAATATAATCAAGCCTCCCATAGATCAGGGGTTCAAAGGAAATGGAGCCATTAAAAATGAGGCTAAGCCTGAGGGATGGCACTAATCTACTGTCTCATATAAACAGAAAGGGTGTGTGTGTGTGTGTTTGTGTGTGTGGAGGGGGAGGGGGAGATAGCGAGCAGGAGAGAGAGAGAGCCAAGCAGGACATGTTGAATAAAGGCTTTTCTATAAAAATGGCAATACATTATTTTACATTAATTTACTTATTTCACTAAAAGTGATTTGTAGACACACCAGGCATAAAGGCATAAACCACAACATGTTTGTGTGAGGATAAAACATCAGCTCTTGTAAATAATGGGCTGTGAAGTCGATTTCTCACAGCAGGCCACATCAGAATGGATGGCTTCATTGTAATGCTATTCTTGAACAGAGACACAGACCTGCAGGTGTCTTACAGGGAGCTGAGGAACGGGATCCTCCAGGTGACGTTGTTCATTCGCTTTGACCCATTTCACTTGCAACCATTTTAGCTGACAGAGGTCTTTGAGGGTTTCCTCGGCTTAGGTTTTATGTCTTAATAAAAAGTCTGCCACCTGACCAATTAACGTAGAAAAAAGACATAACTTAAGGAGATGAGATGATTGCGCAGGGAGGCTTGGGGGTTATTGTGAATACAGGACTGAATTCAGCTTATGGGACATATTATACTAGACTGCAAGCAAGCAAGTCCAAAAATAAATACAGTAAAACCTATTTTATGCAGTATGCCCACATTCACACATGCACTTGACATTTTGATCTTTTAGCAAAACAACTCGCCCACACAAACATCGATTTTAGGGACCGTGTGCACATTCCACACTGTACACCAACACTGTATTTACACACTAATATATGTGCGCGCACACACACACACACACACACACACACACACACACACGAACACCTACACCAAGCACTGATCATGTGGATGATCTCATCGCTGGAGGCTCCCCCTACCCTGCCCCCCTACCCCCCTACCCCCCTACCCCCACCTACACACACAGACCCATCCTCAGCCCGCCCATGTTGGGTCAAAACAAGCAACAACATAGCCCCCCCTCCCAGCCTGGGGTTATTAGGGGGCAGCAGGTCGAAAAAACAACTGGTGCCGAAATCAACATTCCACCACCAACGCACACACCATCATCCTCTAATATATCTCTCTTTCCCGCGGTTAGATCTCCCTCTCTCTTTAATATCCTCTCTCCTCCTTTCTGTCTCCTATTCTCACAAACACACAAACTGTTCACCATTCACAGCTCTGCTGTTGTCGCTTTAGTTTCCTCCTCTTACTGTGTACCGTCCGCTCTCTTTCCGTCTTTTCACGCTGTCCACAAGATTGTACCGTTTCATCTCCAGTCCCTCTCTCCCCCTCTCTGTCCGTTAGTCTCTCGGTGCATGGATGGATCGAGGCACGGTATTGACCTGCACATTGGATATCTAGAAGAGGCATTTCATTGAACTGCATCCTGGGGTTTCTCCCCTAGCATGAGCGCCACCAACAACAACAAAAAAACACACCGCCGCTCCATCATTCAGCGGCACAAATGTGTCCATACTGTCATGATGAGGATCCATAATTTCCACACACATTTCACGTCGGCTGTGTTTGAAACATAAAATCAAATCAAACACGCGTCGATAGCAATGCAGCAGATCTATAACGTGTGACGAGGGGATCCTCAAAACATTGCCTCCTACTCATACGCATAGATCGCAGATATTTGAATGTCTTTGCTACGTCTTTACTGTGTTTTACATACCATGAGTCACGTGGTTTACTTCTGTCTGTAGCCCACACCCCAGCTTCGCCTACCCCTGCCCCATGAACAGCCCACCCACTGGGTGGGTGGGCCGTGCTCTGACGGAGGGAGCGCTCTCTCCACATTGGGGCGGCTGAGTGGATGGTCCACGTCTATAAATAAAACTACAAAGGGACAGCGACACAGCGTGTGCGTGAGTGAATGCAGCCGATGTGTGTGTGTGTGCGCGCGCTTAGGGTACAAAAACAGCTGGAGGATTTCCCTAGAGATCCTTTTCCAGATAACTAGATATTTTACAACATGCATCAGCATGCAAAGGCTTGTTGACGGCGAGTTTTGGGAATATCCTTACGTACAAAGGCATTCTAGTTAGCCACACACACGTCACACACACACACACACACACACACACACACACACACTGTTGATTTTGCCAGAAACACCTGATATTTATTCTGCAATCAATACTGTATAAGCACACCTGGATGGAAAGGATGTCTTTCGCTGTATTCTAATGACCCCCTGACAAACACACAAAACAAACACAACACTGAATGTAGGACCAAGACATTCTGTCTTTAAAAACCTCTTACAACCTTCCTCTTACAAACTCCCCTCCCTCAACAGGCTAAGAGTTGTATCACACATGTAAGCACTCTAAAAACCCTACTGGATGGGAAGCAATACTTAAAAAAATGACACATGACTTATAAATAAAGCATTACTCACTGTTGTTTGGAAGACAGAGCCCTCTTCCACGGCCATATTCCTTGTTTCTATACTCTTGTCTTTACGCCCCTGTTTCTCGGAAGAGTGATATCTGAACCTTTGAGCAGCCCAGCAGCCCACACAGCGAGCCAACTATCCAGCCAGCCAGTCAGTTAGCCAGTCAGTAAGCCCAGCAGTCTGTCACCGCTGCTATATACCCCAGGGTAAACCCACTCAAGAAAGAAAAAAAGAAAGAATGTGCCATCGGCTCAGGTGAGGGGAAAGAAAAAACAGAAGCGGGCTTGTAAATCAAACCAGGGTTTAAAAAATGCACAGGACTGCAGAAGCCTGGCAGAGGATCATCCTTCCGCTCTCAGGTCGATGAGGAGGGGAGGATGGGGTGGGTGGGTAGGGTAAGGTGGGGTGGTTGGCGGGGGGGGGGGGGGGGGGGGGGTGACAGATTTGGTAGGTCGAAGGAGAAGGAGGTGGAAGGACAGGAACACGTGCGATGGGAGGAGGAGGAAGAGGCAACAGTAAAAGCCTACTCTCTCGGGCGCTCTGTGCAGGGGCGTAAACAAAGCATTGGGTGTGTGTGTGTGTGTGTGTGTGTGTGTGTGTGTGTGTGTGCGTGCATCAGAGTTGGCCCTCCATTCATACTGCAGAAAGGACATGCGCCAGCACCCCCCCTCTCCCCTCTCCCTCCCTCTCCATCTAGTACCCTGTGTGTGTGTGTGTGTGTGGGGGGGTGGATTGGGATTTCAAATTTATTTTGGAGGGTTGAAGATGGTTAATACCTCCAGACTCTCAGGGTCTGTCCCTCAAACAGCACCCTAATTCCTGGGAGTGAAGGGGGGTCCCTGGTTTAGCAGATTATTCCTGCCTCCCCCCACCTCTGTTACATCAATGTGACATCCTTCCACACACTTGCACACTCACTCTCTCTATTGCTCTTTCTCTCACTCTCTCCCCCCCCCCCCCCCCCCCCCCCATCTCATTTATTTAGTGTGTCTCGATCGGAACTCAAGGTGGGGTAGAGAGGGGTGGGGTGGGGTAGCAGCGCAGGATGGTGGGACAATGTGATCCTGATATCCAAGGTTGGTGAAGGAGTAAAGTGGGGTAAGGGGAGGGAGATAAAGAGGAGGGGGGAGGTGTATAAGAACAAAAATAGCAGCTGAAACAAATACTTTGACGAGAAGGACTCAACTGGGACACGTCGACCCACCGCACCCCCCACCATCTCTGTCCTGTTCTCCCACTATCCCTCTCATTATCTCCCTTCCACCCTCTCTCCCTCCCCACTCTCTCTCTCTCTCGTTCTCTCTCTCTCTCGCTCTCTCTCGTTCTCTCTCTCTCGCTCTCTCTCTCTCTCTCTCTCTCTCTCTCTCTCTCTCTCTCTCTCTCTCTCTCTCTCTCTCTCTCTCTCTCGCTCTCTCTCTCTCTCTCTCTCTCTCTCTCTCTCTCTCTCTCTCTCTCTCTCTCTCCCTCTCTATCTTTCAGTTTCAGCCAGACTTTTTTGTGACTCTGATCTGCTTATCAGCTCTTTCCTTTTAACAAAGAGAATAGTGTGTGTGTGTGTGTGTGTGTGTGTGTGTGTGTGTGTGTGTGTGTGCGCACACAGCGACAGAGTGTTTGGATACACCCGGTGTGGGCACCATGTGGCTGTTTTTGTAATTTTAGTTTTACGTTGACGCATGTATAATGCAACATGCACTGAGCGGGTGTGTGTGTGTGTGTGTGTGTGTGTGTGTGTGTGTGTGTGTGTTTTGGGGGGTTGCGTGAGATTGTATTAGCGGAATAGACAACAGAGAACAATAAGAAGAAAGACAGATGCCATTTCTAAGGGGGGAGCGGGTGGTGTGTGGATGGGGGGGCTCAACAGTTAATGGGGAGAGAGAGAGAGAGAGAGAGAGAGAGAGAGAGAGAGAGAGAGAGAGAGAGAGAGAGAGAGAGGGGGGGGGAGGATTAGGGCTTCTGCTCTGGTATTGGGGACACCCTCACCCCCACCCACCTCCAAGCCTAAAGCAAGCACATGATAGTAGGGGACAGTACAAGTGACCCCCCTCCCACTCAGATCCCTTCCATATTAATCCTCTGATGCAGGCTGATGCAGGCTTTGGAAAGTTCCCATAATTATTCCAGAATAAAAACATGGGAATGGATGTAAGGAATGAGGAATTTGGGTTAATTTGCCTGACAGACAAAGACTCTTGCAGTCTAGGATGAAAACCTGCAATTATAATGAGGCAGACATTTTGGTTACTATCTGTGTTCGTGAAATATGAATGATGTTAGTGATGATCTAACTGTAAATACTAATCGAGTGAATTATGAAATTATAAATACAATTAACAAGTATTCTAGATTACATATGAATATCAAAGCATTTCTAACTGCATTAGCCTCAGTTTTTTCCTTCATGGCAAATAGTGTGGAGCTGGACTATTTTCCATGATGTAGGTTTCTGTGTACTTTGCAACAATGCAGACAGTGGTATAATAACATCTCAAAGAGATGACAACTGCAACAAAACCAGCAAGAACAACAACAGAAATGATGCCATCGTTTCCAAAGACCAACATGTGCTGTCATTGTTGTGCTGATGACTCTAAAAAAGGATAGTTTCAAACAGCTTGACTATCAGCCCCAGATGAAGACACATCAGAGGATATTACGATCACTACCTGAATCACCACACAATGTTTTCATTTGGCTCGTGAGATCATCTGATTTAGTCAAACCTGCTATTAAGTTCTGCTTGGGAAGTCAAATCAGCACCTTTTGCCATCAAAACATTTTTTAATTAAATCCACCGTCTGCCCTCATGGGCAAGTCCAATACAGATAGTAGTAATAGTGTAGTTGGTGTCAGTGTCAGTGTTTTTCTTCCCTAGATACAGTGTAAACACGCTTTCAGTTCCCGGGGAAACCCCAGGGGTCCCCTTGCCTCTGGTCACTATGGTGGGTATTTCCATTAACCTCTGGTGTTTGGAAACAAGACAAACTGGATTTGTCCGGTTCACACCTATAACCTTAGACCCAGCGTGCTGTTTGTTATTGTCAAGTACAAAACCTTCCATCGCAAATACATCACACAGACAAATGGATAGAAGGGTGGTGGACAAGAACACACACACACACACACACACACACACACACACACACACCATCACTATTCCAGAGAAAATGTGCCGCAGATGCAATATGTTCAATGTTTCCTTGAAAATAAGATTAGATAGCACTAAGGGCTTAAGATCAAATTAGAAAGAGAAATACAGAGAGGATGAGAGAGAAATATATATATATACATATATATATATATATATATATATATATATATATATAGAGAGAGAGAGAGAGAGAGAGAGAGAGAGAGAGAGAGAGAGAGAGAGAGAGAGAGAGAGAGAGAGAGAGAGAGTGAGAGCGAGAGCGAGAGAGCGAGAGAGAGCGAGAGAGAGAGAGAGAGAGAGAGAAAGCGAGAGAGAGAGAGAGCGAGAGAGAGAGAGAGAGAGAGGTGAAGGAGGGGTAGTGGATGGGGGGAGCCACCATTGCTCACCCTGCACTGGCGAGGAGAAGGAACATAACAGGCAAGCATAACATACGATTGGTGGATCACAGGTCCCTCAGCGCTACTACAGCAGTGTGCAGCTCTTCTTGGAAACGGGTGGGGTTACCATGGCAACCGTAGAGGTTACCAGGGAGGAGGAAGGAAGTCAAGCCTACTTATGGAGAATTATCTATTTTTAACAATTATCTACATCACACACACACATACACACACACACACACTCTCTCTCTGTTCACACTCTCTAACACACACTTTCTCTCTCACAGACACACACACACACACACACACACACACACACACAAACATCCGAATTGACTCATAGTCTTAGCAAATTGTATTAGGAGTAAATGCTGATGTTGTTTTGGTGGATGGGAGGAAAATTATGTTTAGAAATGCTCGTCCCTGTTCATTTATTCACTAACCTTGCAACACCTTTACCAGAAATGTACATTAGGAAGTCAATAATAAGACATTTGTTTACCTGTGTGATGTAAGAAGACTTACATTTAATAAGCTTGTTGACATTCAAGCGAATAAGCAGCATGCTTTGCACTCAATCCAAACACTAACAACAGCCTGCAGTAAAAACAAGAAATGCTACAATAGTTTGTGGGGGCAGCGCTAACACCCCCTCTATAGTATGCTTCTGACACCTAGCACTAAAGGTGATGTATGGGTCTGCTGCTTTAGTCAAAAGGTAACGGCAATAGCTCTGGGCTAACCCCCAGATTCTCCTACTACTACTACTACTACTGTTGTTAGCCTTCCTTCCTAAGCTGAGCGATGATGAAATACACATTAAAACACCACAAAGCGCACACCCTCATCTGTATCCACACACGCCCCCCATCAGCGGAGTGCCCCAATATGGCTGGATTTTATGAGGAAAAATCACATGGGAGAAAAAAGCAAGAAGTGCTTGCACACACGCGCGCACACACACACGGGCACACACACAAACGCATGCACAATGATACTTCCCCCTGCTCCTGCTGGAGAGAGGCGGAGCTCAAGGACACGGCTCTCCTCCACAGGTCGAGTTAGATAGGAAACCAATGAGGTGAGAGAGCAAATGCAGAGGACCGAGGCAGGGAGATGAAGGGCAAAGGGAGAGAGAGAGAGAGAGAGAGAGAGAGAGAGAGAGAGAGAGAGAGAGAGGGGGGGAGAGACAGAGAGAGACAGAAAGACAGAGAGAGAGGGGGAGAGAGAGAGGGGGGGAGAGAGAGAGGGGGGAGAGAGAGAGAGAGAGAGAGAGAGAGAGAGAGAGAGAGAGAGAGAGAGAGAGAGAGAGAGAGACTCAATTCAGTAAGAAGGGATTAGGGCTTGATTGATAAGACAATAAATCCAGAGACATTCCCAAAGGAATTGATACCATTGATTTCAAAGACGCCATATCACACTGTAAATCCTGGATGAAATATTCCAACATATAATAAGCCTTAGTTTAATGATCAGTGCTCCATTGTTTTGGTATACAGCAATAACGGTATCCGATACCCGCAATGCATTGATTTTGTTTCACTCGTAACATAAAATGACACATCACGTGTTTCAAGTGACCTCTGCACTGCACTACCGAAAACAACAAACTAAATCCCCCATGGATGTTGCTAGGTAGAACCAGGATGACCACATAGACCGACTGTGTATAACGCACACCCAGTCTCATGTACTACTGTGTACACAGGAGGAGCTCGCCCGTCTCTACCCGGTCTGACAGGCGGAGGAGAAATCTGCCGACGCAGCACTGCTGGGCCGGGTGGAGAACCCGCGTTGGATTCCCTCCAACAGAGGGCTCAGCGGCACAGGTGAAATCCACACAGGAGCGCACCGCGCCGGATCAATCGTCAGCCAATAGTCATCCTGCTCAGAAAAGTCACCCCCACGCCCCCGCCCCCGCCCCCACCCTGGCAGAACATGTCTCAAATGATGGGGACGCTCAGGTATGAGAGGAGGGATTGGAGGGATTGTATAGAATGAATGGGGGGGGGGGAGGAGGAGAGAGTGGGGGAGAGGAGAGTGAAGAGCAACAGAATAATAATACGGGGGACTTACTGAAGGGCAACAAGTACGAAAGACCCAGAGCTGGGCTGCAAAAGCACCGTGTGTGTGTGTGTGTGGGGGGGGGGAACCCAGATTTAGCATCAAGTCCCGGCTCCCTCACCTCCCCTTCCAGAAGGAGTGAAGGTGGAAAGGACGGAGAGGTTTGTTGTGCTACCTAGGGGGCCGCAGGAGAGCGCACTGGCAGTGGCTAGGGTGTTTGACTGAGAACTTTGTCTGCGGCCAACCTGTATAGCTATCCTGACCCCTGCCTGTCTCTGACCTCACTGTAAACTGTAGTGAGTCGGTTGGATCAAAGTGTCAATAGTAAAATAAAAGAGGGAGACAAAGTAAGAGCCACTGAAGAGAGATATAGAGTTAGACAGGGAGGGAAACATTTGTGTAAAGAACAGACATGTAGACCAAGGTGAGGCTTAAAATGGACAGAGAGATTTTGGCAGTCGCCCAGGAACTGATGGGAATAAACGAGTTATTACCATGAATATATAATGTATATATATATAATAACAAGGGTTATTTCTCGATTCCTCTGCTGCATCCTCTTCCTGTCTTGCCACACTGGCTCACAAGCGCTCTGTTAAACAGTGAAACACTGGACTCTGGTGGACAGACCCTTGCATAACCATCAACTAAACCACTAGATCCATACCATTAATGTATTCACTACCCAGCTCTAACCATATTGTATATGTATGGTATATACAGTCCTATAGCATACAATTAGGACCTCTATGGGATGTCACAGTACCCTTACAATGACTTTTATTTTGTACAATGGATACACAATGCACAAAGGTTAAGAAGGGGACACATATATAGCTAGGCTGACATTAACTTTTCAAGTACCGGTAGTTTGGAAAATAAATCTTGACCTCTTGACATCTTGAGATCTTGAATACATCGTTAACCTCCTTGTTGCAGTTCAAAGCAAGACGTATATCTTGACAACTATTTTCTGCTAGTTGGAAATTAAAAGAAAAAAAAGAATTTCCGAAACGGGACATTATTTCAGGATTCTTTGTGGCCAAGCCATATTTCTGTCCGAGTTATTTAAATAATGTTGCATTTCACAAACTTACAAAGGCACCCTGAGTAGCTCCTCTTGGAAGACACCCAGGACTGTGTTTATAATAGGACGCCCAGCATGAAATATATGATATAGTGCTTTGGAGAGTGAGTCCTCAAGTATTGAGCTAGGGTCACCCCCCACCCCTCTCTGTCCTCTCATACTCTGTCTCAGTTCACTCTCTTGTCGCACTTGTTATTTTCCTCTTTATAACACAGAAAGCACATATATGCTTGCACACACAATCATAGACACACAACTAGTACATACATGTAGCATGAATCAGCAGGTTGCAGGTAGGAATCCAGCTCACTAGGACGCCTACAGGCAAGGCTTGGGACACGGGTGGTCAAACCCAGTCTCTTCCTATTGGCTGCGAGTGGAGAACCCAACCCACTGCAGACTACCCACGATGCCATGTGTAGTGTATTGTTAGCAACAGCACAGTGTAGTGAGGTCAAGATAGGACTGTACATTTGCAGTTCATTTCAGTGCAACACAATCCAGCTGAAAACACACACACACACGCATCTCTTTCCACCCTACCCACTCTGGTCGACTACCCTACTGCTCAGCACCACCCCTGTCTCTCTCTCTCTCTCTCTCTCTCTCTCTCTCTCTCTCTCTCTCCCTCTCTGAAACCCCCAATCATCCATTCCTACTTCTACCGTCGTCCTTTACGCACTGTCTTTCTCTCTTGCTGTCTCATCCCTTCTTTTTCCACAGAGTCCACAGTCTGCCGCCATTCTCCACACTCAGCGTCATCTGTCTGTCATCCCTCTTTCTCTCGCTTCATCTCTCATCTCCTCTTCATCCCCTCTTCCTGCTTCTGCCTTCTCTCTGAAGCCTGAATCTGCTCTTCCTGAATGTGCTCTTGTGAGGGCGAGTGTGCATGTGTGTGTGTGTGTGTTTGTGGTTTAAATTTAGACTTGAATCGATTGAATAAGTCAAACGCAAAGGCTTTTGACTTTGAGGCTGTCATCAACCGACCGTTCAATCATATACTAATTCCATAAATACTAAGATTACATAAATAGTTGTAAAATATGTAGTGTGACAATGCATGTTGCTCTCGGGTTCGTCTTACTTGTATTTTTGTCTCCAAAAAATGATATCTATATTGAGAAATGAAAGCTATATATATATATATATGTTGTGCCATTTTTCACCAATAAGCTAAACCACGAAGAGATTATTCCACAGAGACACACACACACACACACACACACACACACACACACACACACACACACACACACACACACACACACACACACTCACACTCACACTCACACTCACACTCTCACACACACACACACACACACACACACACATTCTCACACTCACAGTCAAACCAATAAACAGGGAAGGGCAGATGATCGATCAGCTCCTGTTTGTGGA
>JACYXH010000802.1:7262011-7302011 GCA_026745465.1 Lota lota | reverse complement strand
CGCACATCATGTGACTACTGCCCTTCCCAACGGTCACATGATGCGCATGGCTTGTAATGCCACGCACATCATGTGACTGTTGGGAAGGGCAGTAGTAAAAATACCACAAAGAAGCATGTCACTAAGAAGGGAAGGCAATCGATATTCTCCTCTTTTCTTGTGTACTGAACTCTCACTGCCAGGCCATTGCTGAGATTCCTCCACAAATCCTGCTGTGTTTAGCCTTGGCTATAAAGTGCCACATAATCTATAGAGGAATCAAGTGTTGGCCTCCCAACTTTAAACTGTTCTCCTTGAATGAATAAGATCCACTTTCTCTACAGTAATGAAGCCAGGCTCTATCCTGACTCCATTCTGACCATCGCTACCATACATGTGCTACTGGACCACAATCAATACAGGCAGGTATTTTGCAATGGGCAGCAGGGGCATCTAGTAGGCTTCAACAATATGGTTGCTCGCAATCATTCGATATTTGCTTTTCATGGATAGGCTAAAAGTATAATAGTGTTGGTAGTGCATGGATGCATATAGCACTAACGCTATTACTCACTTGCCTGATGCTATCAGTAATGCCGGGCAGTTGGAGGTAGACACCTAGCTGCATGTAATATGTAACATGTAACACACAAGTGACACATCACCATGTAACGCAGCTGCCAGATAATGCTAGGTTGCATTTGACAGCAGACCAACTAATGGCATCGAATTTCTGATGTGGGCTGTGACATGTTTTTCACTTAAGAGTAGTTGTATTATCTAAGCCTTCTGGATCACTGCCTCACATACACTATACACACACCCACACACAAACTCACAGCCACACAAACACACACACGGACACACATATGTGCAAACACATCCATGCACATAAGTGTGTGTGTGCACACAGAGACACACACAGAGAGACACACACACACACACACAGACACATACGTGCAAACACATACATGCACGCAAGTGTGTGCGCACACAGAGAGAGACACACACACACACACACTCACAAACATACATATACACAGTACATACATGCCCTTTAACACATCCACATTAACGTGCACACTCACACACCGCCTCCCACATGCATCCATCTGCTCCAGCCGTCAAGCACCAAGGTCGTGGCTGAGTGAAAGGACTAACGACCTATAATGAGACACAACCTTGACTGATGGCGACGGTCACTCAGGCCCAGGTAGCCAATGGTAGAACACGAAACCCCGGGCATGCACGCACAAACATGTGTGCACACATACACAAACACACATGCACACACATGCACACACACGCACCTGCAGGTACACACACACACACACACACACACCCACAGACAGGCACCCATTCTCATCTCAGTCACACCTCACTGTACAGTGTAGAGTTGTGGTTCAGTTCAATGTTTAATTCATAATTCCAAACCTTCTACAGTGAGATCAGAGGCTGCGAATGATGAGGTCGTTGTGTGGAGAGAGAGTGATGAATTATGACGGTGTGCGCAGGAGGACTTTCAGAGGATTCCGCTGCGTCAGCTTCCACTCATGTCTCCTCATTGGGTTCACCTTGAAACGCCTCTTGTTTATAGAGTTCAATAAGACACGTTTGGTCTCAGGCATGGCTGGATGCGCACACCGGCACACACACACACACACACACACACACACACACACACACAGACACACGCATGTCCACACACACACACACACACACACACAGACACACGCATGTCCACACACACACACACACACACACACACACAGACACACGCATGTCCACACACACACACACATGCATGCACACAGACACACACAGTCACACGCAGGCATACACACGCACGCAGACACACACACACACACACGCACACATTAACACACATACAGACACACACACACGCACGCATATACGCATGTGTCAGCCCACAAATCCAATTTACTCTCTTTTTAAGTCTCCTGTCACAACTATGAAATTAAACAACATATTTCAGTTGACCTTGACAATGCCATTTTGACTCAGCTTTCTTTGTTGTCAACTCAGTTGTCATTTCATCTTAGTTTCAACGTTCCGATTAAACACGAGTTGGTCACCTCAGCAACTTGTGTTACTTAAGCATGCGTGTCTGCGTGCAAAGTCGTGTTTCTGCCGACACCCTGAGCATCCATTTGGATGACGGGGCGGAGGGTGCTGGAAAATGTGAACTGTACTGTGGCTGTCAAGATGGCTGACACACAGCTGACAACAACTCAGTCAGCAACCGACACACACGCACACAACACACACACACACACACACACACACATATAAAAGCAGACACCCACATACACAATAGGTGAGCACCACTTAGTCAGCAGCAACACCCTACAACCACCTGACTCACGTTGCTGTGTCTGGGCGCATCGGATCACCTCTGCACGACGACAGTTGGCAAAGTGCACCATTAGCTCCAGCACTACGTCCACAGAAATAGTGAACTCGAACAGCGCCCGATGAAAGAGTCTGGCGTTGGATAAAGCCTTGAATTCGAGGGCTACTTTAGAAGTAGTTAACATTAAGAGAATAAAGGAAAATCCGGAGAGAGCAGAGCAGTTCTCCATATCAAGGTCATAGGAGGATGGAGGTCACTCTGTTATAGTGTAGTAGGGTGTAGTTAAGGTTATGAAGTGTGTATAGCAGCTGGAAGCAAAGTTAAAGAGAAAATAACTGACTTTTGTAGTCCTAGCTATGATTGATAGATCATTCAGTTAAAGACAGACCTTATGGATAATTCCCATAGCAGCAGCACAACAGCAAGGGGTTGAGGAATAACTGGCAAAGAAATTATCCACATGAAGATGTGAATATAATGAGTAGAATATAGATATGGCTACAAAAAGGTATTTTTGTAGCCATTTTGAAGTGTAATAACTTTTTCCACATTTCTTTTTCGACCGTATTATTTACAAACCAAGTAACACCTACACTGTATTTCATCTCTACATCATGAATAATAACACGTCATGTTTGCTTATATGTACTGCGACATATTAAATTGAGTGTGCATATTAAACGGCCCCATTGTGTGACTAACTAAGAATTTGAGTACAGTTGAGTACATTATTATAGATAATAATGGCGTGATTACGTGCGTCAAATGATGCGCTTATACAGCAACAACGATGTCATCGCTGTACAGCCATCCCATCTAATTGCTATACACATTCTATGAGGATGAACCTTTAATACCTTTAATACCCTCCACCGTCTAGTCTCTTCCTCTGCTCTCCGTTGATCTTTTTATTCTGTGATTCTCTTGCTATTCTCCTTTTTGGTTGCAACTCTACTCAACCTTAAATCTCACATTTATCTCTCGCTCTCTCCCTCCCTTTCTCGCTCTCTCCCTCTCCTCTGCGTTCATCTTCTCCTGTGCTAACTCCTCCGCAACAATCTCATCTCCTTTCCTCCCTCCTCCCTTCTCTCTCTTCTTTTTCTCTCCTCCCCTCACTCCCTCATCTCTCGTCCCTCCTCCCCTCCTGTCTCATCTCTCCTCCGCTCTTCTCTTCTCTCGTCTGTTTCCCCTATCTCCTCTCCTCTCTCCCCCATTTCCTCTCTCCCTTCTCGCTCCCCCATCTCCCCCCCCCCCCCCCCCCCCCCCCCCCCCCTGTGTCTTGGTTCACCCTGTGTTTTCGCCCTTGCTTTAGGTGATAGATTCTAGGCCACAGTCGTTCCCTCCGAGGGCACCTGGAGCCTAAACACAACATAAATCCTCTACATTTACTGTACCCTGGAGGTGGGACACATACACACACACACACACAAACACACTCCATACCTATAGAAAATATCGCACAAATCCTAACTCTCATAAAAAAACAGGGCCGGTTCAGGCATACAAAACACACGTTCAAACATGACACACAACATCACTGTGAGCTGGGGTGTGCTTGAGTTTGACCACGCACTGCAAACATGAATCTGCAGACCACCCCACCCACACCCCCCCAACTCCCTCCTGCCTCCACACAAGTGTGTGTTTATGTGTGGTATGCAGTGATGTCCACAGGGCTGCATTACCAATACATTTACACACACACAAACATACTCGATGCACACGTGCACACACACACACAAACACACCCACAACACACTTATACACACACACACACACACATACACACACACACGTATACACACACACACACACGCTCCCCAGACACACACTGGGAATTTCATGAGCAGCTTTCAGCTATAGCCAACCTTTAGGAGAGCATGTGGATCCTGGATATCAGGACGAAGACCGACGACCACAAGCAAACCAAGAAGGAAGAGAAGCCTTATGCTCAACATTACACCCAACGCCATTGGCTATGTATGTTTATGAACACAGACCATTTGCTTGCTGATTCACATTAAATGGCAATAAAGATTGTATCTATTTCATGGTCATTTTTTATGCTTATTAGAGTGTATTCTTCCTCCAGGTATGCTATAAATGGGATAAGCTCAGCCATTTTAGTGACTACAGATGGAAAGCAATATATATATATATACTGTATATATCTCCACTCGAGCGGATGCAATGCCCAGCGATAATAAATAAATAAATAAATATAAAATCACTGGGCTTATATATATATATATATATATATATATATATATATATATATATATATATATATATATATATACTTATAATCACTGGGCATTGCATCCACATGAGTGACTTTAAATGAAAATGAAAATGAATATTGAACGATACTGAAGCATAACAGATGAATCCCACTTGAACCAGTGAATGGAAGGATATAGCGATGAAGAACCATTTAATGGGATTGAACAGAGACCCCAGCCCAGGTCAGCTCAGACTGGGAGGTAAATGCACATGGGGAGCCAGACAGACTGAGTGAGCAGTGGGGGTAGGGAGCTAAAGAAGGATTTTTTTCTCTCTCTACCATGAATCCGGGCGTTTCTTTGTTCCCAAGAGGGCTTTGTACACCCCCCCCCCCCCCATCTCTCCTCCGCCCTTTCTCCATCCCATCTCTCTCCCTCTCTTACTCATTCCCATTTACCTACCCCCACCAAAGGAAAGCTGACTGTGAGGGGGTGTGATTACCATCGATCTGCCTTAACAGCAGCTCGTACCCCCACCCACTCCCCCACCTCCATCACCACCACCCCAACAGGCCCTGAGCACCAGCCAGCTGCTAGGGTGAAGGCAGCTCAAGGCCCTGCTAGCTGCCGGCCTTGCCCAGGGACAGCGGGACTACTCCAGGGAGGGTGGGGCGGACATTATAGGAGTAGACTCTGGGAAACCTAACTACGGCTCATCAACCGGCTCTGACAGGTGAACACCACAACGCTGCAACACTGCTGACCTTTCAATGTCCTTCTAAAAGTGGCACCAGTGTGTCCGCATTTACTTTGACCAAATGTTTATCTAAGCTGTAGTTTATTTTTAATCGAATCCCTTGATCAGATAAGCCACAAATACATTTTGGAAGAAGCCCGTAGATGTCTCACTTTTGGTCCTGCTGTGTGTGCATTGCATTGTGTGTCGCGCGACGCAGCTCATTGTTGCAGCCCGATTCAACCAATCACAGTCAACGAACAAGGGTCACATGGTCCTCGTTATCATCGCCGGGCGATGGTGGAATGGCAGGTTGTTAAGCGGGGGAAGAGAACAGAGAAGCGAAGGCTGGTTGTCAGGGTGGGGTGATGTGTGTGTGTGGGGGGGGGGGGGGGGGGGGGGGGGAGCAATTATCCAGCCATGCAGGCCTGCGTCCCTAGGGTCAACGCACCGCTGTAATTGTTGTGTGTGTGTGAGAGAGCGAGAGCGAGCCGGCGAACATGTTTTCTGCGTGTGTGTTTGTCGGCATTGCTTAAACACACCTGGCTCTATCTCCAAGTGTGAGCCAGGAGGGCGAGGAAAGATTGCTTGTTGACTATTTGTTTTTTTACTTTTAGCTCTTGCTACGATCCTTGCAAACATTTCACAACCCCCTAGACCATCTAGCAATAAACGGCTGTGTAACTTTATCCCTAATCTGTATTTTGTATTATTAGAGATACAATGGTTTTGATAAGCATTCCCCACACGCAAACACACCCACACATCACCATATACATGTGCACACACCTTCACATATTTACGCACTCACACTCACACACACACACAAGCCCTCACGTATCCACACACATACCCCCCCACCAACACATACACCATGCACCTACCCGCACATATCCACACACATACACTACCCCCACTCACTCACACACATATACGGACACACCCTCAAGTATTCACGCACATACACCCCCTTCCCCCCACACACACAATCACACATACATACACACACCCTCATACCCACATGCACACACGCAATTACCCCCTCCCACACACACACACACAGAAGGAAAAACCATTTGGCACGTTTATGAGCTTGATGGAAGACGTCTGGCACTAATGCACAGTGGGGGATTAATGAGTGAGATGGTATAGGGGCAGGTGTGTGGGGGAGTGCACAAACACACACACACACACACACACACACACACACACACACACAAAACAGTCACTGCAAATTCAGGGCCATCTTGGGCAATTCAAAACGAGCCCACTGTCGTATTAGTATGTGTGTGTATGTGTGTGTGTGTGTGTGTGTGTGTGAGTGTGTGTGTGTCTGAGAGAGAAGAGAAGAGACAGAGAGAGAGAGCGAAAGGAGGGTTGAAAAGAGTGCAGTGTTTGGTTGTAGGACGACACCATTCTCTGCACCTCTCTTCTCATCTGAAATGCAACTCCCCGCATGCCCTCCTTTAATCAAATTTCTCTCTTTTCTCCTTTTTTCTCTTTTCTTTCTTCTTCCTCCCCTGCAAGAAAATAATCCATTTTTTGTAATCAGATGAGAGAGTCACGCCCCAGTATCTGTAAACTATTCTGCTCCTGATCACACGCAGTAAAAAGTAAATCAGTGTATATCATTTCTCCCGCCATATTGGATTTGTACTCAACATGTGGCGTTCATGGGCAGGTGAGACGTTTTTAGTGCCTCCTGAATCAAGACCCCAACCTATAAATCGACACTCTACCTTTAAAAAAGAAGGCGCAATGCTGACATTTGAACATGCCTCTTGATCTGATTCTGAAGAAAACATTTCAGTATTCTGTGTGTGGATTCCCCATAGAGTGTTGTTATATTTGGACACGATACAGGATGCAGAGCAGTCTTCAGAGATGAGCTCTGTTCTCATACCACATTCTCATCCGTCGCCATCGCACCCACTTGTTTCTATTTTCATTCATAAGGGTTTACAATGCAAATGATTTGAAACGCTAAACAATGTCATGTATCACTGTTACACCTCTTTATTTGACTTTACACCTCTGCTGCAAAAGACTGAATATCATATGCCTCTAATTCAGAGAGGAGAAAGGAAACACCACACTTTGGTGCATATTAATATCGGTGTACATCACACAACACGGGTTTATGTAAAGGAATACATATGAAATATGGAGCAGATGCGGTGTGGTTTACATCAATGCCAGGGACTGAGCCAGTGAGGGCTACACAGAAAACGGAGGGGAAGAGAGAGGCGGTTGCACAGCGGAACAGGCAGGCGATAGACGCCACTCACCTTCAAATGACCTGTAGGCCTACCATTACAGGTTCTGCTTCTCCTACTGCCTTTTTTCTTATTTTCTCTGGCTCTCTCTCATGCTCTCGTCACACAAGACTGTGCCTTTTATCTGCCATTGTTCTCTCTCTCTCTCTCTCTCTCTCTCTCTCTCTCTCTCTCTCTCTCTCTCTCTCTCTCTCTCTCTCTCTCTCTCTCTCTCTCTCTCTCTCTCTCTCTCTCTCTCTCTCTCTCTCTCTCTCTCTCTCTCTCTCTCTCTCTCTCTCTCTCTCTCTCTCTCTCTCTCTCTCTCTCTCTCTCTCTCTCTCTCTCTCTCTCTCTCTGCCCGGCTCTTTCAATCCACTCCTTTCTTCGTGTCTTCCTCTCCCCTGAAAACATTCATTATGAATTGACATGTGACTCGATGTCATGGATTTCGCCTGGAACGAGATTAATCGTGTACACTAATGCACTAATACGTGCCATTCACTGTCTCGCATCTGATAAAAGATCTACTAAATCAAAGCTTAAATCAACAGCAACATTGACTGAGACCCAGTACTATTAAGCACCCTCCCACCACACACACACACACACACACACACGCACACACACACACATACACAGGTTCCTAGTTACACACAGAGGACCCACGGTGTGGTGGAGGATCAATAATTAGAACAATCCTTATTAGACGCTCTTATTCCTCCCCAGAGACTCAAGTCAATGTGGAGCAGCAGTGACACACACACACATACACACACACAGGTGTTTCCATTGGAGGATCTAGAAGCACACAAACGAGAGTCACAGACCTCACAGCCAATCACACACTGACTTGACAAATGAGCATGTTTGTCTGAGAAGCCACAGCCATCCAGCACGAACGGTGCGACAAATGAATTGAGTTTTGTCTGTTAATGATGTTCTGTATTATTGTCTTACAACTGATATATATTTTGATATGAAAAAAGTGATGTGGAATATATTACATTACAAGCATTACGGTAGCTCAATTGGCATTACCACATCATCACGGGCTTGGCAGGCTATTAAAAATAGCAAGTGTAGGCACGCCAGCTGGTGGCCATCTTTGTGGAGCAAGCATGTTGTAGTGCGGGGCGGAGCTTCCGAAGCCAATGCAATTAGCTTAGGCATGCATGAGCGCCGAATTCATTAACCTCCATCTTTTATGAGCTGATGGAGGGAGGGAGGGAGGGAGGGAGGGAGGGAGGGAGGGAGGGAGGGAGGGAAGAGGCTGGGGTCGCCAATGGAAATACGAATGGTGGATTTGTCTTAGCCCAATCATGATTGAACAGCGTTTATTTTTATTTAGAGGTGTGGGAAACAAAGAGAGAAAGAAACAAAAGAAAGATAAGACATATCACAGCACAAGAGCAGCATACACACTCTGGATGCTGGTGCAGGGTGTTTCCACACACCTTTCCAAATAGCTCTCCTCCTGTCCCTCTTGTGATCTCACACCTCTCGTCCGGCCTGCCTCGCAGCAGAGTTCAGCTCATAACTCAGGGAGGGAAAATGAACAATACAACAACCACACATCCCGTGTGACGGTGTGTCACACGAAACCTGACATTAAACCAGTGGTGTACTACGGCTGCAGAGTTGGATTCCTGCAGTTCCAAAACGCTAATGGAATGAAACAGCAGAATGAGAGAGTGAGACAGAGAGCGAGAGCGAGAGAGAGAGAGAGAGAGAGAGAGAGAGAGAGAGAGAGAGAGAGAGCGAGCGAGCGAGAGAGAGAGAGAGAGAGAGAGAGAGAGAGGGAGCACATGGCCCATATACAGTACACCCTGTGTGAGAGAGACAAAAGGTGCTGGAACCACGTGCGCTCTCCGTTACAAACTGCACCAGCGCACCCTTGCAATTGGGGACAACTCTGTTGCTGCTAAGGGATGCTGCTCTCTCTCTCTCTCTCTCTCTCTCACTCTCTCTCTCTCCCTATGTCTCTCTTTCCCTATGTCGCTCTCTCTCTCTCTCTCTCTCTCCCTCTCTCTCTCTCCCTATGTCTCTCTCTCCCTATGTCGCTCTCTCTCTACCTCTCTATGTCTCTCTCCCACTCAGGGAATCCTGGGCTCCGTACATCCCAGTACTGATGCAGTAATGGCGCTGGATGTGACCCCTCCTCGGAGAACTTAGGTAACCCGCTATAAGAGGGATATTCCCGCTACTGGAGGACCGGCCTCCTCCCGATCCACTTTCTCTCTCAGTACATACCAACGGGACGTGAAACGCACACACACAACGCACACGCAATTGTATGAACAACATGCAGATAGACAAATATACAGTGTACTACAGGATCTACACACAAGTGTGTTTGGCTGTAATTCTTCTTCTTATCTATGCCAGGGTTTTGAATGATACAGTGAACAGATTCCACAGTAATGTACACACACATACACACACACACACACACACCCAGACCCACTCAAACAAAAGGTCAGTTGGGGGTGGACCCTCTCTATCAGGGGTCTTGTTCTGGACATGGTGGGCTCCATTAAAACACCACTAACAATGAGTGGTGGCTGATAAGAAAGACAGGACTCACACTCCTTTTGCTGTATCTAGCGCCCCAGTGCTTCTGTCCCTCCATCTCTCCATCGCTCTCTCTTTCTGCTTCTTTAAGTCTAATTTTGGCCCTTTCTCGCCCGATTGCTTCGATCTGTGGCTCGGCGTATCCTCATTCATTTTTCAAACGAGCCCTTGAGATGCTGTGTTACATCAGCTACTGCTAGCAGCTATGTTTACCATACGCAGTACGATAACACAATATATTGGCCTCATCTATATATATATATACAGTATATATGGCCTTGTACTCTCTGTCACTCTCTCTCTCTCTCTCTCTCTCTCTCTCTCTCTCTCTCTCTCTCTCTCTGCCTTCTTTATCTTTCACCCCCTCCTCCTCCACGCCACCCCAGCATTCATTGTAACGTTCAGGGTGTGTTGTGGGGGTACAGAGGAGAGGATGGATGGCCACTGGGCAGATGGGTAAAGGAGGCAGCCCAGCCCATGGAGAAGGACTACAAATCTGGGGACGGGATGTGTGTGTGTGTGTGTGTGTGTGTGTCTGTGTGTGTGTCTGTGTGTGTGACTGCAAGCCCATAACACCAAGACAGAGAGAGAGAGACAAGATGGCAGACAGGTAGGAAGAGAGAGAGAGAGCGAAGGAGAGAGAGAGGGAGAACGAGAGAGAGAGAGAAACAGAGAGGGAGAGAGTGAGAGGGAGGGGTCTTCTGTAAATACCAACTGGGTACAGCAGGTGTCCGCTTTCCCGACAAACAAATTAACCATCAGAGTTTGACTTTGCTTTTTCCTGTTGCGAGTAAAAAGACAACTTATTTCAAGTGGTGGCAGTTGAACTGCACTCTTGCAAAAATATGGCAAGGGACCAGGGAATGGAAAAAAAGCACGGACTGAGGGGAGACAATATATAAAAGGACTGACAGACAGGCAGAAAGAAAGGCAGACGGGCAGGAAGAAAGGCAAGGACAGAGGGATGATGAAATCCTGGAGAGGCCCAGGAGAGGACAGACGTGGTGCAGACATACACAAACAAGCCTGGGACTGGAGGAGAGAGACAGCGGCCCAGATACAAGAGACGCAGGGTTGCAGTGAGGACAGAAGGAAAGGACACCACCGGGTCTGAAGCAGGGGGGAGAAAGCTGAATATCCTCACACTGAGTACTATGCCGAATCAATACATTCTCCTCCTCCTCTTGCCTGGCCTGTTGTCGTCTCCTCCTCCTCCTCCTCCTCCTCCGCCATCATGGCCCGTGATATATGACCCTTAATATCACCTATAATAACATCTCCTACAGAATGCAGATCAGCAGTCTTGCACATGTGCACAAGTCACACAAGCATGAACAGCCATGATTAGTTTAACCCATCATGTCCTCGCGCGCACACGCTCAAACGTATGCACACACCCACATGCATGCACACTCATGCACATGCACGCACACAAACACACACACACACAGACTAACACACACACAGTTGAACTTCAAGCGATGTGTATCGATGCACATTACCACATAAACAAATCAATCAACAGATTTTGCAGAACAAATGATTTATAAATTCATAAAAAGCTTTAGGAAGAAAGGCCGTCTTTGTTGTTTTTTTTCCCTCCATAAATGAGTGGCGGGCCGTGAAATGCTGCTCATTGTTTATGCTGAGGTCAAATAACGTCGCCAGCAGCATAATTGAAAACCAAGTGTCCATGGGCACCAAGTACAGTAAATGTCACTGATCTTTCATGGTCAAACCTCCCAGCATGCAACACTGCCACCGCTGCCGCGCGTTGAACACTACAAGTCTGGTTAGGTGAACAATTCATGCTGAATCAACAATGGAGGTGTGAGAGAGAAGTGTGAGAGAGCGCATGTGAGATTTGAAGAATTTAATTGCAAAATCGGGGTGTTTTGGATGTTTGAGAAGAGAGGAGAGAAGATAAAATAATATGCATGCTAAAGATAAGAGTGAAACCCACGTGCATTTCAGTTTGACTCTCCATCATATGAAATGCCTCGCCATGAATACATCAGTTATGTATGCATTATACATGGTCGTCTTTGCATCCAGGCACAGACAGGCACCAGCTCAACCACATGTGAATGCCCACCTCACAACCACACACACACACACACACACACACACACACACACACACACACACACACACACACACACACACACACTGAGTGTGTTTCTAGAGGATGAGAATGAGGATTACAGTAGTCAATGTCACATTGATTTACAGTAGTAAATCACAAAGCAAATCACCCTCCTCATTGCCATTACCCAATACAATAGGGCTAAGGCTCATTGGCAAATACATAGTGGGGTGCTCTTAATGTAGTATAAGCCCTATTTTCACCTCAAAGACAGACACAGTGGAACTAGAAGAGGCACAGAGAGAGAGGAGGAGGAGAACGGTTAGAGTGACCTTACATCTCTCCTCCTTGTATCCACAGCCCGCTCATGTCACACAAACACAAACAGGCCCAAGTCTCTTTGACTTTGAGCAACAACCGTGTATCCAGTTGCCTTTCCAGCCACAGAAATAACCAGGGCAGACATCACCTGCCACACGTCGTCCACTGGAGTCCGCCTTGCCTTCACTCAGAGTTCACTCTCTCTCTCTCTCTCAGCCCATAAAACAAGTTGTGTGGAAACTATAGAACAAAGGCAACTCAGTGACGTGATGAAGCATGTGAAGCACTTTCGTTCTTTTTCCATTCCCATTGCATTTAACATCCACATCCACAGAAATCTATAGAAATACACATCTACATCAACACAGACGTCCACACATACACAAAAATATTCACACACACACACACACACACACACACACACACACACACACACACAGAAAGCGATCGAGAGATCCGCTAAATTGGCTCACATACATGCTGGTATTTCACAACAGAACCTTCTAAAGCACATGCACCTGTGTGAAAAAACATTAGCATATGACAAGACAACCTCTAGGTCGAGAAGAGACAGAATGCAAGACAGAGAGACAGAGAGAGGAAGAGACAGACGGAGAGACAGAGACAGAGAGAGACAGACAGAGAGACAGAGAGACAGAGAGACAGAGAGACAGAGAGAGACAGACAGACAGAGCCCCAATCAGAAAGACATGCTTCAGTGCTGATACTTAAAGTGGAGATCAAGCCAGCCTGCCAGCCAGCCAGCCAGCCAGCCAGCCAGCCAGCCTGTTAACCAGCGGGCCAGTGGGTCGGTCCCTGTCTGTTAATCAGTGGGCCGGTCCCAGTCTATTACCTTTCTTTTGAGTTCCCGGGACGCCGCTCTCCTGCTCTTTCTCCTCTTCTCCTTCTCGTCCTCTATTGCATTCACATCCACCTCCCCCCGATTCTTCTTCAACTGGGAGGCCGCGTGAGCCATGATGGGGGGCTTGAATGAAGAAAGGAACCCCCCACCTTACAATGCACACGCTAGCCTCACCTGAGATCCCAGAGAAGTTTAATCCTTCAAAGAAGATTTTCTCTTTTTTTTTTTTTTTTTTTTTTTTTTTTACAAAACTGGGGTCTCAGAGGAAAAAATCGGGGCAGAAAAGGAAAGGGGGGGAAAGGGAAGAAAAATGCCCTCCTTGAAAAGGAGTAGGGAGCAGAGTAGGGTTAGAAGCTGCTATGCCAGTGTCTTTGCATATCCTGGTGTAATCCTGTCTCTCGGTTTGTCTTCTTCTTTTCTTCTTCTTCTTGTGCGGCTGCTGTCTGGTGTGTCTCTCTCTCAGTGTCTCTTTCTCTCTTTCTCTCACGGTGACGGATAGACGGGAGAGGAGAGAGGGCAGTGGCTTCTCCTGGTGTCCTCCTCCTCCTGCTGCTGCTGCTGCTCCTTCATCACCTCCTCGCGTGTCGTCCGCTGGCAGTGTGAGCGAGAGTGCGTCAGGCGCGTGAGCGGCGAGGAACACAACCGCCCGATGGAGAGAGACGCGGAGACGAGAGCGTCGCCGGGCGCACGGGCGGAGCGAGAAGACAGAGTGAGAGAGAGTGATTGTGTGTGTTGAGGAGAGAGAGAGAGAGAGAGAGAGAGAGAGAGAGAGAGAGAGAGAGGGAGAGAGAGAAAGAGAGGGAGGGGTGGAGCAGGATGGTTACCAGGGCGACCACGCGCTGTTTTGGTTGGCCCCTGTAATAATTGCTCCTGTCCTCCCGTGTTGCTGCCTTCCACGATACCTGAATGCTATTCCACAACGTGTGTGTGTGTGTGTGTGTGTGTGTGTGTGAGAGTTTGAATTGTGTGCATGAATGAAATAAAGGATGGTGGTGCCAGATGGACTAGGCATGGAGGTGTGTGTGTGTGGGGGGGGGAGGGAGGTGTGGAGTAAGGAGTGGGGGTTGTGCACCGTCTGCCTGTGTGTGTGTGTGTGTGTGTGTGTGTGTGTGTGTGTGTGTGTGTGTGTGTGTGTGTTGAATTTAAGGTGGTGGTGGTGGGGTGTGGCCCAGTAGGAGGGGAGATGGAGGTGGGTGGGGGGGGGTATGCTGAGGATACACAGGGAGGGGGGAGAGAGAGTGAGAGAGAGGGGGGTTGATGTGATTAAATGGCTTGGTGATAGTAAGGAAAACCCATGCACGTGCACACACACACACACACACACACAGATGGTACTTCACATTTACAAAATATATGACTGCACATAACAACCATGCAGTGAAACAAATGATGGGAAGTTATTGAAAAAATGGTGCCACATTGAATTGATCCTAAATGAAATGCTTGGTTAAAAATAGTAAAGAATAAAGAACGAATGAAAACAAAAAATACATGAAGTCGTGCGTATCCTACAGTATAAACAGCTACAGAGACAGACAGAGACAGACGGACAAATAAAAAATGAATGAATGAATGAATGAATGGATCAATCAACCAATCAATCAATGCACTGATTCAAAATGAGCTTTGCATGTATTCATAGAAGACGGAACAAGATGGAAAGCAGAACAATCTCAGGCTAAAGAACAGTCTCTGTCTCTCGCGCTCCATAGCCGTTGATTAGACTCCAGACTTCAGATGTATGATGTCGTGACAGTTTCCTTTGGCTGTGGTCACTCCACCATCTGGGACCCCTGACATTTATGACTGAGGGGTCAAGGAGGACCGGGGGAGCCCTTATGGGGCCAAATCACCACGGACTTTGTGGCAGCGAGAGCTGGGCGGAGAGGGTGGGACGAAGGGGTGGAGGGAGGGACGGACAGGAGAGGAAACATGGGATGTACACAGACAATAAAAAGAGGTTGGAGGTTGGACTGCTCTGCCAGAAAGCGAGGGCGGGAGTGGGAGGGAAGAGAGAGAGAGAGAGAGAGAGAGAGAGAGAGAGAGAGAGAGAGAGAGAGAGAGAGAGAGAGAGATAGATAGATAGAGAGAGAGAGAGAGCGAGAGAGAGAGAGAGGGAGGAAGAGAGAGATGTCTCACATCAGATGTCCTTCACACGCTCACGTCAGAGCTTGCAACGTGGAGAAAGGGCTGAGCGGGAAGCCGCCATCTTTGTTTTTAAATTATTTATTTTATTCAATTCTCTATCTGCTGCTTCGTCAGGTCGGAGTCACTAAAGAGCCACAGCGGGTCCTGTGAGCATAATCAGGGTAGGCTGCCTCGCCACGTGCCCGTCTCCATTTTCCACCAAACGGTGCGAGAGGGCTAGTTTGTTTTGCGCTGTAGTGTGTGTGTGTGTGTGTGTGTGTGTGTGTGTGTGTGTGTGTGTGTGTGTGTGTGTGTGTGTGTGCGCGTGTGTGTCGGGCTTTGTGATAAATGGTGAAGCGCTTGCCGAGGGGAAGGAAGACAGACGGTGCCGCTGGGACACATGACAGGTTTAGCCGGTGGACACCAGCAATATAAGCGGTGCGACCGTGAAATCCCTCCCTGGACCCCCCCCCACCCCACCCCACCCCCCACCAAACATCACAGTGGTAATCCCCTCCCACACCCCCTATGATTTTGATCTTCTTTCTTTTCTGTCCCAAAAGCATGACGACACGTCGCGAGCGTTGGGTCGCGGTTCCCCCATCATGCATCAGGGGGGTGTCACATTATGGCAAATTATCATGCGGTTGCCAGGCGAGGGCCAATAGGGAGGCTCGGTGGAGGACACGATGGATAGATGAGGAGTGTGGAGAGGTGGGGAATAGAAACACAAAGGGAGGAGGGGTGTGTGTGTGTGTGTGTGTGTGTGTGTGTGTGTGTGTGTGTGTGTGTGTGTGTGTGTGTGTGCTTGTATGCGCTGGGAACTGGTCTCATAAAAAACATGAAAAGAAACACTTCATACAGAGGGTAGTTTACTAATATCATTGGTGAGTCCCGGGAACTCACCAATTAAAATGAATAAAAAGAACCTCCAATTAACTCTGTGCAAGACAATGGTGATGTGACCGTTTGTTACAATACACAGGCCTATCTAGGTAAATATGCTTGCATTAAAAAAAAAAGTATATATATATGTGTTCAAATCATACAAAATACATCAAAATACAAACCAAAATCTTGATCGAATAAAGCGAAAAGTTCTCATTCGTCCCTTTAGGTTTAATCTGCCAACAGATAAGTCAGTGGTGTCATTTGAGTGATAGTCCCTGCCAAGGTGTCTCACAAACAAGAGTTTGGCCAGCTCAAAAAGAGCCACATTTATTGGAGCCTTTCCACTTTTCTCGAGGAACCACGGCTTGTATAAACAGCCCCAATCGCTGCCATGAAATATTCATCATTCTCTGTGTACATAGCCTACAATACACAGAGAATCAACCCTTCACAACGTTCTCATTGTGACCGTATCCTAATGAGCAGTTAAAGTAGCAGTATTAGCGGTATAGTAGTATAGACAGACTCCCAAACACGGTCATATGGTGTACCCCCCTCCCCTCATGACAATGCTGTTGGGGCCCGTCCCTGTCTATTGTGAGGGCCACCCGTCACGGCTCTGCCTACTGGGGCGTCTCCCATGGGTGCAACAAGACCAGGCACCATGCACTATCCCATTGACCTTTTGAACTCTCCAGCTACAACAGTGTTTGATTTTTCCATGGTGTGTTTCTAGACGTAGACAAAGCAAACAAACAAACTCTTCTACACGCCGAAGAGAGTCTGTAGGACAATGTAGGGCTGGTCGGTATAAGGCTGGATGATTTTACTTTTCAGGCAGGAAAATAAGCAATGGAATATTTTTGCAGCAGTCTTTTCACAGCTGTGTTCAAAAAGTTGCAATTTCAGAGCTTAAGCAATTCACTATAAATCTCAACTACCACACATTTCGCGTCAGTGAGGAGGAGGCTGTATTATGGCAACAACTGACAACGGAGAATGGGTGCCGGCTATTCGCACTCATAATTTGTTCTCTGGCGCCATCTAGTGTAAACATTTTGGAAGTAAACCAATTACTCAATTAACGGCTCAATGTACGAATTCCACTGCCAAAATATACATTTGTGACCTGTTATTATTATGCTAGCTATTACATTTTACATAAGTCATATGTCAAGTATATATGAATCATAAATAATCCACAGAACATATTATTTGAAGATATTTCTTATTTCTCCAACTAAACCTCTTTGAATAACATCTTCTCACAGTGTGTATGTATTTCTGTCAGGCCAAGCTCACCTAAGGTCTTATATTACGAGCTCAATTTATTGTAGACCGACAAACAATAAAGCGCTAGTGTTTAGCCTAACAGTATCATGCTTATTGTCAGGCTACCCCTTTGAATTGAGTTTTTCCCAGGTGTGTATGAATTCTTTAGAGAAGGAGCGCCTAGTGGAAGGAGAGAGCATGGGGAGGTGATGGGGGAGTAAGGAAGTAGCGTGAGGTCAGAGGTCAAGTAGACAGACAGGAAATAGATCCGCCCACCCCAGCCCTGCGGCTGTAGGTTCAGAGGAGGGGGTGGGGGGCAGAGGAAATGTTGAAGTACAGAAAAACAGGATTCTATTGATAGAGCTACATAATAGTCCAGAGAGGGGGCACACTGAAAAATGAACGATTTCACAGAAGGGAAAATGGGGTTTGAAAGCTTGACCTACATTACATTGTATGTTTAAATAAAGGATTAAATAAAGGAGAACACGTACACAAACGAAGCAAAACAAGAAATGCATCTTCAGACAAGGTGAAAACGTGATAATGTTGATTTAACCATGGTAAACAAAAACTGTCAAGGTAAATGACTACAACCTTACCTTGACATTTTTAGGTGAGTATATCTATCTATGAGGGCCAATAGCATGGTTTGGTAAGTTCCACTTTGGACATCATTTACAATTCAAGACCATTTAGCCCCGGACACACAATTTGTGTCCTGGGAAAATCCAATTGTATCAACTCACCTGCTCAAAAGAAACATCAATCAAAACAATCAATTCATTCTAAAGTCTCCCCTTTTCCACCAGAGACAGGAGAGAGCGCGGACATGCGGCTTTACCCCACTTCCCCACCACCAGTAACCTAGCTAAATGTGTGTCACGACTGGGCTTACGTTTGTGTGTGTGTGTGTGTGTGTGTGTGTGTGTGTGTGTATCGCCCGCCTGAACCAGAGCAACATGTCCTACCACGGTTTCCCCACTGAGGGGCACACTGGCCTTTTGAACACAGAAGTAGATGGAGGATGTGTGAGGATGTGTGTGTGCGTATGTGTGTGTGTGTGTGTGTGTGTGTGTGTGTGGGGTGGGTTCGCACTCTGAGGCTCAGACAGAGCACTTAGAGGCGAGGTGGGGTTCGGCGTCCACACATGCTGAGACAAGGCTGGGGGGTTGGGGATGTTTGTTCAGGGTGTTGTATATGATTCATTAGTCTGCCGTTGAAAGGTTACCGTAGTTGATTTGAGGTAGGGGGTGGCGCAGACAAATGGAGCCAGACATTCGGATAAATGGATAGAGGAAAGGATGGATTTATCGATAAGAGACACAAAAAGAGTGCCATTTATGATGCAATCTCACGTTCACCATCGTGTGCACGTACGCATGCACAGGTGCAATCACACACACACACACACGGACGCACACACACGCACAATGACACACACAAGCACAAACAATATTGCACCTTCATTTGCTCATTGGCAAACCTTTGAGGTACCACAACCCCACAATCCTGTGCTATATTCTCCACCTTTCCATTTTTCCCTTTTGTCAGATAAAATTCATTTTTGATGTCTACAGCCATGGGATCATAATTAACTGTATCTCTCTCCGTTTCTGTGAAGATAATGAATCAAAGTATGAGGCAGGAAAAATGAGGGTTCCTGCAGCAGAGCTAATCGCGCGCGTGTGTGTGTGTGTGTGTGTGTGTGTGTGTGTGTGTGTGTGTGTGTGTGTGTGCCCGATGGGTTTCATCATCTCCGCCTCCACCTCCTCCAGCTCCATCATCTCCACCCTTTACTCCTTCTTCAGCACCAAAACATGAGAGGCTAAGACTGAGGAGAGGTGGTCCGGAACAGTGTGTAGCTCTGAGATAGAACACACATGGGGGAACTGGTGTGGTAACATGGAGAAAGGAGACAGCAAAGTGCATTTCTGTTTTAATCACGCACCCATTAGCAGCCTGAAAAGTGGCCAGTATCAGCCTGATCCGGCTGTCAACAGTTTATTGAATTATTTCCACATTCAAGGTTGAGTCATAGATAGCACAAGTCATGAATGCATCCACCTCAGAAAAAATATTCTCATTTTTTTTTTTTTTTACTTAAATGGATTTAATTTATTCCGTTTTATTTATTAGTATTATTTTTCAGTCACCGTAGGTCACTTTAATTAGGTTCACATTGAGTCAGTAAAGCCTGGAGCCTTGTTTCCTAGTCCTAAGAAGGTATGGTTCTAGGGCATATTCAAACAAGCCCAACAGCAAAGCACTGTGAAAACACAAATGGGTTGTTGATTAGGAATCCCCGGAAATCAATCGGGGGTGGGGAGTTCATAGTCAGTTTGACTGAGGCGAGGATGCTGATTGTGGGAACTGTCTCCTTTTATTCTGTTCTACAAGGCGGTGGCGGTAGAGAAAAAAACACAATAAACAATTTCATGGTCCGATAGGAACAGCATTACAACAACAAGTCTCACACAATCACCCCCAGTGTCTCTCCACCCACCATATCTTTCCTCATATTAGCATTCAGCTCTGCAATTAAGAGTTGTGACGTCATTCGGTTGGAGCGTAAGCAGCCACCACAGTGTACCGAGCGTACGAAAACACAGACTTATTCAGAGCTTGTTTTCTAACCTCTACGACACCTTCAGCGGGGCCAATTAAAAAGCAAGCAAGAGGCAAAAAAATGGTTCAACGATCCAAATGAATTCGTATTTTTTCAATCATTTCCCCATTTTCCATTCCCCCTTGTTCACCCTACAGTTGATTACCAAGTTACCCCTGCGTTTCTCTATTAAATCCTGGTCCTCCACTTAGCAACTGCTCCTGGTGGTCACATTAGGCCGTCATCTCCAGGAAACATCCCCGTGAGCGGGAGAGAGAATCACTTGCGGCTGATGAGAAAGCATATAAGGTGGGGTTTCTAATAAAACATTTAGCGCGTTTCCTCCAGCTATTTCCTGTTGGCGAGCATCACAAGGCTCATAAATACGGCTATGATCCTTTTATCAAGGCATTTGGAAACAAAAGAAGGAAAATAAAAAGTTACCCTTTGATGTTGTTAATTTGTGACATTAGGAGTGGGCGACATATTATGCAGGGAATAACTGAGATACATTGTGACTAGTCCCCTTGGTTGAGTTTCCTAGAGACGAGGAAGGGAGAGTGGGAGAGGGAAAAGAAAGAACCAGAATAAAAAAGTATAGGAATCAAACGGAGGGCTGGGAAATGGCTGGCGGGATTAAGGCTTCTGGGAGAAAAAAGCGGTCATGAACCTGTCACTCCAGCCAATCACAGCCTCTGCTCTGGTTTACATCTGAAAGGGAAACCTCTGGGAGCCGGCAGCATGTCACCATGGTAACTGGTTTCTATGACAATGTGATATTCTACAGAGTCAGTCTCCGGCGGGTCGTGTCGGTGGGATGGGATATTCCAGAAACTTCACACCAAGAGAAATGGCAGATAAACAATCGTTTCCATGGCAACTGCTTGATGTTGGCAGCGTTTTAACACCAGGCCAAGAGCCAATGCCACAGTTCACCATCCAAAAAGAACAGGAAACAAAAAATAAACATAGAGTATTCATTTAAAACTGTCCTGTTGTTCCAACCATGCTTTCATCCATTTCTTACACAATCAGCCGTTCAACCAACAGGCTGACCCTGAGACCTGAGAGGACACGCATGATAGCGTTCTCTGTGCAACGATAGACCAATGAAGCGATGACGCAATGCAAACACGGTTACATGCTGTATTTTATTTTTTATTTTTCGGCTTTACTTTGTGTGCTGCACTCTGTGGTTCTGGAGCCTCATCAAAGGCATGCACAGCAGAGCACCTCTCTCCTCTGCTCTTTCCATACCCCCCCCCCCCCCCCCCCCACCCCCCCACCCCCACCCCCACCCCCACCCGACACCCCACCTTAGCATGCAGCGCGGCAGAAGCCACCGGCACCATACGCGCGCTCCCATCCGTGGTTTCACATGCCATATGCTGGTGCAATGGCTTTCTCCAACACTCCAAAGGCTTCTCATTAGTGCACTCTTTGGGTACGGTGTGTGTGTATGTTTATTGTGTGTGTGTGTTTAAGTAGTGTCCACTTATGTGTGTTCTGTGTGTGTGTGTGTTCTGTGTGTGTGTGTTCTGTGTGTGTGTGTTCTGTGTATGTGTGTCTGTGTGTGTTCTGTCTGTGTGTGTTCTTTGTGTGTGTGTTCTGTGTGTGTGTTCTGTGTGTGTTCTGTGTGTTCTGTCTGTGTGTGTTCTGTGTGTGTGTGTTCTGTGTGTGTTTTGTGTGTGTGTGTGTGTTCTGTCTGTGTGTGTTCTGTGTGTGTGTGTGTGTGTGTGTGTGTGTGTGTGTGCTAGTTCCTGTTCAGCAGGTGTTCCACGGTAGCGTGGGGGCTCTCTGCCCTCTTCGCGTGGCATGCACACGCACAAGCGTTCATGTGTGTCATCGTGCACACTCGCGAAAAAACAAGCACACTCTGTGCATGCACCTGTCTCACTGAGTTGCGTCCCGAAGGCTCCGTGCATGTGTGTCTGTGTGTTTGTGTGTGTGTGTGTGTGTGTGTGTGTGCGTGTGTGTGTGTCTGTGTGTGTGTGTGTGTGTGTGCGTGTAGCCTTCCAGAACCTCATTACTCTACATAAGCGTGCCTAAGCTGTCAGCCAGTGGAATATCCTGCTGCCCAGTGTCGAGTTCCCCCCCCCCCCCCACCCCACACTCCTCCATCCTGGTGGGATCATAGTGAGGTGCCAAGTACCCAACAGCACCCTCCCCACCCACCCTCACCGGAGCTCTGAAGCAATGCAGCGTTCCCACATCAAAGTATCACTGTACAAGCACACACAGATACACACACGCACATGAACGTATGGTCCTGCCCGCTGGAGTGATCACACACACACACACACAGACATTTGCAGATATTTAGACCACCTGCCGTAAGGCTCTTCAGGGATTAAGAGTTACATCCGAGTGCCTGCAACCACCAAGACTACACATGCGTGTGAACGCGCACCCACAATTGAAATGCTTATGGACTCACACTGACCCGCGACAATCCAGTGTTCGCATGCAGACACGCATCATATAAACCGAAATGTGAAATGTGAAATGTGAAATGTGAAATGTGAAATGTGAAATGTGAAATGTGAAATGTGAAATGTGAAATGTTTCCAGTAACAGTTCGTCCAGGTGTACTTTGTAGGATCAGCTGGTGACCAACGACAACAACACGCACCGCTGAAATACCTGAATTCTGAGCATCAGGCCTATTTATAGGTGAGGTGAGGGTGTTCTGGGCGTGGCTCAGCTGTTCCTGATCGTAGCTCTGATCACAAGCGGCTTCATGTTTCCCCGATCATGTAAAGTTAAATCACTCTCTTTTCTTTATAGGCTTTTTGAAGAGGGAAGCAAGTGGGTTACCCTCCGTGCAGTACACCTTCTGAAGTGATATTTTCAAATCGATTTTCTCCACATACAAAGGTACAGCCTCTAGCCGTGTCCACAAAACACCACAAGGCAGACTGCGCGCGTCTACACTTTGACGACGTAAACGTGATAATGACAGATAGTCCTTTGGACACACACCAGTAGTACTATCCAGTCATAGTAACAGCTACCTGCAGGTCCGAATGACACGTAGCATCTAGCTTAACGGCAGAAGCAAGTGTTCCAGCAGGCTTCGTTTCCACTGGCAAGAGGCCTCCCAGAACCAACCAGATATGGTGGTCGTAAGGAGGAGAATGCACGCGCGTGTGTGTGTGTGTGTGTGTGTGTATGCAAATGCACGTGCATATGCGCGTGCACGCCATGGGAGCTACGACCTGCAGCGTAAGGCCTAATATGTTATTTTATTTCGTTCCCGCTCCTAGGATTGGCAGACATGCTGAGAGGCCATCCGATACGGACCCCTCGTCCTGAGAGCACGCAAAGGTTGCAGGATAGAGTTTACTTTGAGGATTCATTGGAAGGGAATCAGCTATGGGGGAGATGTGCGTGCTAAGTAAAATACAGCTTGGGTCGCACATTACACACATAGACACGTCGGGAATGGAGCGTGGAGGTAGTGGATGTCAAATCCACTCAATTTTCTCACGCCTATCATTGATCATTCCTTTTGAACCCACACTCAGCCTCACTCTTACTCTCTCTCTCTCTCTCTCTCTCTCTCTCTCTCTCTCTCTCTCTCTCTCTCTCTCTCACACACACACACGCACCAACACACACATGGCGGGTAGTCGGACAGAATGCAGGCAGGCAGCGGAGAGGGGGGTATAAATGTCCTGCTGTCTCTCTCTGCCCACATGAAGGGTCTGGACATACCTGACACACAGCCTGCCCCACCATCCCTGGCTGCCCCCTGCATCGCTGTCCTGCTGTCACAACCACAACGGTCCTGGCTGCAGCTGCTGCTAGTGGACACACACACGCACGCACAGAGATACACACATGCACCCACACCGGGACACACACACCGGGACACACACATACGCACGCACACACATGCGCGCATGCACACACAAACTCACACACAAATATTCATAAACCCACATACTTGTGTGTATGCAGACACACACAAACACACACACACAAACACACAAGACCCACACGCGCTCGTAATGAAAGAAACTTAACGACCTAGTAGTGGTCTGTGAGAAAGTGTGTGACAGGATTCTTCCAATCGTTTGAAATCAAATGTCGGAACTACAAATCCTTTCCCTACATAATTCTGTGACTTCTTGGAAATTGACAGAGATCTGCTAAGCAGGGAACACACACACACACACACACACACACACACATTTGTGTGTGTCGTCCCACGCCAAGCACATCCATATTCAATGATCCGGCGATCCGCCGTCGCTGCGCTCCGTCAGTGGAGCGGAAAGCGTCCTCTGTCACATGCGAGCCAGAGCGGTAAAGCAAAACAAAAACCCAATAAATAAAAAGGCCTTATCCGAGATGAGAGCCATGCTGCCAACATCCTACGGGCCCTATCAGCCCAGGCTATCGGCAAAATGCAATTACAGAACGAGTGGGAGAGGCAGAGACAGAGAGAGAATGGGAAATAGAAAGAGTGAGAGGGAGAGTGAAATAAAAATAAGCTTATCAATGTTATTCCCCACCAGCCACAGAGTGGTCGAGATCATGCCATCCCTGATAAGCACCACCCTTCTCCTCTGTCTGCCCCGGCCTCCACCCTATCCTATGTCACTCCCTCCCACTGCTCCCTCTCTCCTCCCTCTCCTCCCTCTCCACCCGCTCCCCTGCCTCCTCCTCCCCCTTTACGCCTCGCCTCTTTCTCCACGGTTTCCTTCACCATCCTTTCTCTCCTCCATCTCCATCTCCATCCCTCTATTCCCCTCTGCTTCCTCTCCTCCCTTCTCCTCCCTCCCTTCCTCTTGTCACCTCCATCTCCTCCCCCTCCTCCCCCAGTCCCACTGGCTTGTCAGCTGGGGCCCCAGACCGGACCAGATCAGTGAAAATTTCCAGAAATGTCACTCCAGTTGACAAGCTGATGGGAGGGGAGATAGGAGGAGGTGAGGGCCACTGAGGCCACAGCCTATACACCCACACACACACATGATATGTGCATGCACGCACACACATGCACTCAAACACAATACAAACGATGCACATTCAAAAGAGACACACACATTTCATAAATGTCATAAGAAAATATGAAAAGCACACCCATCATCGTCGTCGTACACACACACACCAACACACACACTCACCCCACACACATAACACAAACGCACACTTTCACCTCACACAGATGAGACAAACACACACACATTCACAAAGCATATTGTCCCCACTGGATGTCCATCCCCTCAACTTTGTCACTCGAAGCTACCATTCGCCCCAACAATGTGTTTTCCCCCACCACACCACACCCACTGCCACCACGCTCCACCTTCACAACCCTCCACCCACCCCACCCACCCCACACACGCACCCCGTCACCTTCTGCTGCCATGACCTCATCCTGTCAGAGTGACTCAGCCAGAGAGGCTGTGGGAAAAGGTCAAGGGTCAAAGGTAAAGCGAGGAAGTCTCTTGAGCATCCGGCTTGCTATTGATCAACTCTCTAAAAGGTCACAGATATATCGGCCACAGGCATTCGCTCCTAAATGGCAGCAAGGACTTTAATAAACAATAAGCTCTGTCCCCATGATATATATTTATATGAGATAGATGGCGGATAGCATGGATTTGGAAGGAGGGCTTTGAATCAAACTAATGAATTGATGCTGAAACAATACAGATGTGTTGTCATCTTCTGTGTGTTTCAAGTAATTCACACCAAATACCAGCAACATGGAAAACTGCATGGAAATACTTTACCAGCATACAAAATAAAATCCTACATAGTACCACAATAATGCTTCTTCTTGTGCATACATTACCAGGTAGTGACTAAAGAAAGCGATATTGATTCTACTTTGACTGAGCACCCCTACTGTCCTAGATCCACCATGAAACCAAGGGACTCGTTGGATGTTTGCTGTTGTGCAGCATTAGCAGACAACACCAGCCCATTAGTAATCAAGGTAAACATAACAGTACTCAGAGTAACAGCGGTTTGCAGACAGCTGGGCCTACTTATAAAACCACTCTCCCACACCAAAGGAGAGCCTTCACATGAGACGTTTCACCACATATCCCTGGGAAACAAATTAACCAACTCACCTTCTCTATCTCTCTCATTCTAACGTCTGAGATGACTCCGACTTCATGTTCTCAAGAGAGTATGCAAACAACCTGTTCCTGCTTCATGTGTATGTGTGTGTGTGTGTGTGTGTGTGTGTAGGTGTGTAGGTGTGAGTGTGTGGGGGGGTAACCTGCAGGTAATCAGCTAAGCACTAATCTGGTTAGGAGGAGATCAACAAGCAGACCTCTGGCTGGGTGGAGAAGGAGGACACCACCCTACAGGCAGTGCAGCAGGTCAGGACGGCTGTGCTAGATAAAAGCTGGGCCAGTCAGGGCGATGTGAGGAGTATGAGATCAAGGCCATTTTCTCTGTAAGTCGTGGGGATATTGTATACATGAATGCTTACATTCTTATGAATTCCAATATGAATAATTACCTAGGATCAAGTGTTGGATTGTTATACGATGCATTTTGGATGCACTTACATTTTACATGTTATAATAACATACCCTGAGTTTATTGAGCTCAAACATTTAACTTACATTGCATTACATAGGAAAAGAAGTAGCATGTATCATATCACGGTAATGGTATCTTTACTAACAACGACAACTGGCTGTAAAAGATGGAACAGCAGCTGGAGGCATGCACCTCAAAGCCCAGACAGCATCAATCTTAGGACCTTCTCTGGTGGTCTCCGCGGCAACGTGGATGTGGGCACCCAGGCTGTGCAAGTGCTGCAAATAGCTCAGGATCAAACTGAAAAACATGCGTTCCACTAACGGCATCTCCCAAAGACTCAGACTCCAGACACACACACAGCCCCCCAGGACACACATTGTTATTTGCAGACCACACGCACCACCATGCACACCCACACTCACACGCACTCACATGCACACCCAGACACACATACACACACACCTTAGTGCACGCCTGATGATTGCTGTCTAAAACGGTTTGTATTTTTCTTGCAACCCAAAGAAAAGCCAAACAGCACAGACATTTGAAATTTCCACAGCCAATATATTTCTTAACCATTGCTTACAGAAATTCCTTGAATGGGGTTCGAATCATCGTTTTCCAAGGCAGCCCAACATGTGCATAATTGCCTGTTTTGGCACATTTAGCTTTTAGCGGGAAATGCATTTATGGTTTCCTTTCAGGACACAGACACATTGTCTGGTGATGACAGTCTGCCAACCAACTGTTCTCTCTGCTAAGATGTCATTTTACCCCCGAGAGCGTAAACATACTTTCATTTATTTTTTCAAATACGTGATTGTGGTTGTACCTCTAGTCAGGAGGGCATGGTTTATAAATTGAGACAGAAAACAGCAGATAGAGAGAGGATAGTAAGGATCTAAAACACCACAACGTTGCTTAGCAACACCCCAGACAACGACATTGGCTTCTGGAGTCCAGCACCATACCGGTGTAGTTTCAAATTATCCCAATTAGTGATAATTTAAGTCTGATTGGGCGTTCTTCTGTATAATGTATTTTGTGCCAATGGTGTGCAAGGGAACTCAGAAGAGAGGGGAAGAGAGCGCTCATTCTCTTATAGTAGAATTAGAGTAACAACAAGTACAGTTCAGTAAAAAATCAATGGATCTCCCGAAGAGTGGAGTACCTTCTACTAGCTGGGTTTCCCCATCCATTGTCAACATGAAGGGCCATTCATTTTATTCAGGATGAAAACTACTGAAACTACACAACTCTGCACACAAATTGCGACACTAATCTACATCTCTTCTCTAATTAATTAACTCTAACTAATCCCCAGTCAATTTTGATGTTGGCCACTCAAAAGACAGCAATTCCCATTTGTAATGTCACTGTGGATCTAAGAAGTACTACAAGTGAATAACCAGTTAGGAGCTAACATTACTGGATTTAATTCATTGTATAAACAGCCGGGTCTCGTGCTTCCATATGCCGTGACCACATGCTGATGCTAATGTTGTGCAAGGGAACAGATGAGGTAGTGTTGTTCTCTGACCCCGAGAGCGAGAGAGTCCTGGCCAGCTGGAAACACTGTTCTGCGTTGTCTGACCAGAGACTCACTTTAATTTAAAACTCATCTTACATACACTTGCAAGCAACCCCCATCACCTTCACACACAGACACATGCACGCACACAAAAAATACACACACACACACACACTGTGAAATCACGCACGTGCACCATCCACACACACGGTGAATGCACCCACAAGCACCATCCACACACGCACACACATACATGCACACACACAGACTCGCACACACACACACACACATCTGCAGACAGACAGACTGACACAGACAGACGCACACACATAAACGCAAAAGGGGCATTGTTAGAGGATGCCAGATGCAGGGTTGAGTGGTTGCTGACAGAGCCAGCAGAGGAAATAGGAAATAGGAAATAGGCAGCAGGTCTTTATCATACACACATACACACACACACACACACACACACACACACACACACACACACACACACACACACACACACACACACACACACAAACTATGGTCGCACTGTAACTGTAAACATTGCTTCTTATTTGTCTCTGTTAGCCTCTATTCAGCATCATCCTCCTTTATGTGGTCTTGCTAATTGTCTGTTGATAGTGGTGTTTCTGTCTCCATTTATGATCTCTCGCTCTACCTCTGTCACTCCTTCTAACCATTTCTCTCTCTCTCTCCTTTTCTTTCTCATCATTCTGCTCAGGGATCATGATTTTTTGGCAGGCAAGAAATTATGAGGCTTTGATGAAAATCTTCTGTGTGTGTGTTCTGTGTGTGTTCTGTGTGTGTGTGTGCGTGGGAGAGAGAGAGAGAGAGAGAGAGAGAGAGAGAGAGAGAGAGAGAGAGAGAGAGAGAGAGAGAGGGGGGAGAGAGATAGATGGAGGGGACAGAGAGAAAGGGGGAGATAAAGAGAGAAAGGCAGGGAGTGTTCAGGGAAAAAGAGGTCAGACATTGAATATGTATCAGTCCTCCAGTCTACTCGCCTGAAGATGACTAGCTGCTCTACAGTGTTGTGCTGTACAGTGTTGTGCTGTACAGTGTTGTGCTTGTACAGTGTATGTTAAAGCACTGATGATGGCTGGATCATGGATGGATGAATGGACGATGGCTTGACAATGGATAGATGATGGATGGATGGATGGATGGATGATGGATAATGGATGGATGGATGAGTGATAGATGGATGGATGGACAGACTATGGATGGACGATAATAGATGGATGGATGATGGATGAATGAATGGATGATGGATGGCTGGACAATGGATAGAAGATTGATGGATAGATGGATGGATGACGGATACATGGATGGCAAGATGATGGATAGATAATAGATGGACGGACGATGGATGGACAACACAAGAATTAATGTGTGGATGGATAGACAGGTCGAGAGATACACGAGTGAATAGACCAAATGAAGGAGCATTATCCAATTCATAAAGATATATTGCTATTGCTAATTCACACACATGATTATTCTGATCCTGCCCACTCCTCAGAAGGAAAACATCACTTCAGGGCCCATGGGGGATCCTGTCAGGCCCCGACATGTCTTACAATCAACCCATTTCAATCTAACACATCCAGAACAAACGCAACCCCCTCACAACACCAATCGACTTCATTATATCTTCTGTCAGGCGGGCTGCGGCTGTGAAAGTTAAAGTTTGAAAACTCGACTCGCGTCTCACCCAGACACACACTCTCTCTAATCGGGTCTCTACGGCGACGTTTGGGATTCTATAGAGTCTTTTCGGATGTCTAACATTTCCCATGCAGATTATCAGCATTCTTGACGGCACCCATTAGCTGGAATTATAGTATGTTGTGTTTGATCTTGTTTATTACACGGACTGGAGAAGCCGCGGCATCCCATCCGTCGTGCCGCACGACACTGCAGAAAATCCCTTTTTGTGAAACCGGTAAAAAGCCTTTCATCTGCTAATCTGACCACAAAGTCAGACGAGGCCTTGATCTGATCAACGGACTCAAATCAAATCGTTGACTTTATTTCTATTTTGGCTGGTGGAACATCAAACGCAAACGAATGCAAGCAGGATTCAGGACCAGCATGCTTTAGATTCCGAGAGTCAAACATTAGTCACGGTAATTAGCGCGTTATCAGCCACGGTTGCCATGGCGCACCTTCTCAGCGCGTTCATATATATGCAGGGGAGGGGCGGGGTGGGGGGGGGCTGATAGGTCAATACTAATTACGTTTTATCCCCTCCCCCTACGCGTGCCAACCTTTGATGCTGAAAATTATCGTCTTTCGGCAAGGAAATTACATTTGTCTCAAAATATGTTCTATCATGGATAGAATAGTCTTTATGGCACTGCTTAGTGCTGGAGTTGTCGAATTAAACATAAGATCACAACAAATAGGTCGGGGCAGAGAACCTAATGTTGATACTGATATAATCTAATGAATAAACATTTTCTTTTTTAAAGCGAATATTATTCACTGGGTGACAAATATTCACATGCGATGGTGAACTTGCCTAGGGTTAGGGCAAGGTAACCCTAACCCGAACAGTTATTTTTTGGTGTAATATTACAGTGTGAACGGAGTTTATCGCAGCAGCTGCTCTGTGCCATCAAACAAGCATGCCACTTAGATTTTAGGTTTATATTGTCAGCAGCCTAATATATATTTCATATATATTTCCACTCCACCTCCCACATTTTCAGCAGAGTGGTGTTGTGTTGGGAATCCATTGTGATCACTTCTATTTAAATAAAAAATAAATGGCGTGTCTGGACCACCTTAAAGATCTTAGCTGCAGTCAGTGGTCAATAATCAATGGTTTCCAGACTGAGCCCTATAGATGGATTCAAACGATTAGCAGGCAGAGTGGAGAGATTTCCTCTTGATTGATTTGTATTTTGTGCCTTTTCCCCCAAAACATAAGACACAAAAACACAATACGCAAACACCCACACAAAAGAAGACATTTAGATGACATTATCAATCAAAGCATGTTGCTGCCTCTATTCTCCTTTATTGATCAGGATGTTACAGTACTGGATGGACATCTTGTTAACAACAAGAAGAAAGGAGGAAATGGCTTTTCTTTGATCCCACCTTATCTATCACTCTGTGGACGATTTGCTCCCCTGTAGTTACACTGTACACTGGGTCAAGACCACTCTTTCATTCCCTTCCTCTGCTTTTTACAGCCTCCTGTTTTATGAGCTTGGTCGCTTGAAATTGCTTTTCAGAATTGTAATATTACAACATGAGCAGACGGATGTTTTAGCACACTATGTATCCATCTATTTATCTATCCGACCGTCTGTCCATCTACCTATCCATCCCTCAATTCTTTTTTAAATAATTTAAACAACATTGGTTTGTACGTGTTTTTTTTTTGTTCCTGGGATAAGATATGACATTCCCTGCTGAGGACTCGATCCCTGCCCGATCGCGTCAGTGTCCCCCCGTATTCTTTACACCATGTCTTCACTTGTGTGAGGCTCTTACTGATGATGGATGAAGCAATCATAAAGTGTCCCCAGATGGCAAATTACCAGTGGTGGTACTCTCTGTGGGTAAACCGGGCCATCTGCGAGGGGACTGCATTAAGACCAGCGCGGCAGCCCGGTAGCACAGGCTGGCCCGTGCCCGTCTGAGAGGGAAATCTCAGCCGTGATTTATTCATGACACTGGCGTGTGAAGATGCCAGCATTCCTCCCCCCCCCCCCCCCCCCCCCCCCCCTTCCCCAGCACAATTTCTTCCTCATAGTCGTCTCTTCCTCCTCCCATTCTTATGCTGGGTGCCTCCGGTACACCATTACATCATCATCCGAACTCCCCCCCCCCCCCCCCCCCCCCCCCCCCACCTCCCTCCCTACCCAACACTCACCCTTTCTGCTATCTTTCTTCATGTTAATTACATGAGTGTCCCGACAGAAGGACGCTGTGTGTGTGTGTGTGTGTGTGTGTCTAAGAGAACACTGTGTGATGAATGTGACATTGTTCTCGTGTCACGTCGTCGTCTGGGTTCTGGCAAGGTGCTTTTGAGTGAGTCTTTTGTCTTAAATTATGATTATGATTGGATGTGACTTTTATGGCTCGAAATCAAAGTGACTTTGATTTGTGTGTGTGTGTGTGTGTGTGTGTGTGTGTGTGTGTGTGTGTGTGTGTGATTCCATTTCTCTATGAAATTATTGGTGAGCATGAGAGACCAAATGCATATCTACCACATATTAAAGTGCACTTATATAATAGTTGACTTAGTCGTCAATGAGACGACTAATATAATACACATAAAATCACCCCATGACATCATAATCTCATTTGTTGGGACAGATCCAGCCAGGTAGCCATATTTACAATAGCTTACTGGCTGGCAGATCTTGCTATCTTCAATTTATCATCAGACACAGGCAGAAAACACCCACACCTTCATCCACACCCACACCCACACACAAGCAGGCCTGAAGGCTATCTCATTAGCAGGTTCACACCCTCACAGGAAGGAAGTTGTCATACCAACCACACCCCCCCCCCCCCCTCCTCCTCTGACCACAGGGCAACAGACAACCCTGTGACAGACGGCCCTGTGACCAACCAATGACCACCACCCTCATCGCACACACACACTCACTCTATAGACACTCACACAAACGCACGCACAAACACACACAACGAGTCAACGCAAACCAATAAATTATCCCCCAGAGTAGATAAACATATTTCTATTTATTTGTTGCTATCATGCAAAACAGTCTCCATTTCCATTTCAACCCAGCAGAACAATCGAAACTAAACATCCAGAAATGGTCTATGAATATTACAGGTACACCTTCAGTCAAACACAGAGGACAATGAAGAGTGGTCAACTTCAGCCAAACACAGAAGAGAATGAAGAGAGGTCAACTACAGCCAAACACAGAGGAGAATGAAGAGAGGTCAACCAGAAGCAGTAAATGGAACAAAAAGGCTTATTATTACACATTTACAAAAGATTAATTCAATGGCGGCTAGCAAGAATCGAAGCCTTGGAAGAAGTTATGCTTTGCTTGTGTTTTGAAGATCTCCTCAGACGATGATACAGTAGCTGTGTTGAGTTAATCTCGTATATGCTGCTGTGTGTGTGTTTGGTTCGTATATCAATGTGTGTGCGTGCCCGGGCCAAAGGCATGACTGGCTTACCAGCAGTCTAAAAGGCTCAAGGATGGAAAGGGCTGGGGAGAGGGAGACGTGTTATAAATTATGAGAGTGTCTTATGAGAGTATCATAATGCTACTGCTAATGCTTCTGCTACCAGAACCTCGAAACCACCACTGGTAAGGAACGGAGTCGCCTACGTCTATAGCTCAGCTCGTCTGGCTTCTCAACACAGCAGTGGTCTCAAACAGAATGGAATTGACAAAGAAGAAAAAAAGAAACGATGGAGTGAAAAGAAAAAGAGACAGAATTAAGTAGAAAGAGATGAACAATGAAAGGAAGAGAGGGAGAGGGAGGCAGGAAGCAGGAAGTGGTGGGAGGGGGATTTTGATTAAAATTGCCTCCTAAATAATAAAAGAAAAAAGATCCTCACTCATAATAGTACATCGTGAGGCTCTCCACGAGTGTTAGATCAGCGGCCTGTCCCTCCTCCTCATCACAAAGCAGACTGTAGAGTGCGCCGGAAGCACTACAGGCAACCGTAGCGCCCATGGCTGACGGCACTCCGTACATCAGTACATCAGGGCCCATGTACTCCGGGAGGGGAGTTCTTAGGAGTAATACCTCCCTCACATCGCCCCTTTTCTTCTCCTCCTGTCGCTCTCTCTCCAGCAGGTTCCTTTCTTCACCCCCCTGTCCTTCCTCCACGCCCACTCCCTGCAGCCACACAAAGTCCTACCGCCCTAATCCTCTTCGTCTCTTTAACAAACAGAAGACGAAGGAAATAAAAGCTGAGGGCCTTCAGCTGTATCTCTGTTTTACCTCGAGGTGTTGTCACAAACCCTCACATCCCTGCCAGGGTATTGGTCGGTAGCCCCGTGTGAAGATGACACCCTGGGGGTGTGGGGGGCTCGTATTTCCTCGGCATCACCCCTGAATTCTACTGGCGGGGGGGGGGGGGGGGGGGGGGGGGCGGGCATACCGGCCTCAACCACCCCTTTCTGAAGATTCACATTCGTTCTCTTGTAAATGGGTGGACAGCTAGGGAGAAACCAAACCCTTTTGATTAGCTGTGAAGGACTGGGTTGGGAGCTGTTCTGCTCAGTGATTGGCCTTCCATTTCCAGCACAAACCAGTATAAAGCATTTCATGGGGCAGTGGCACCACTGGAAACTTCCTCTCTGTTTTGAGAACGGGGTATTTAACTCCACGGCCGTTTGTCTAAGCCATTTTATATCACAGCGTAAAGCAGCGCGCGGGGGGGGGGGGGGGGGGGGGGGAGGGGGGGGGGGGGGCTCTGCTGCTGCCTGCCAGGAGACTTCAGGGGCCATAACACATTCTCTCGTCTCGCTGAGGGACACGGTGTGTGCTTGCGTGTGTGTGTGTGTGTGTGTGTGTGTGTGTGTGTGTGTAGAAGGGAGGGGGATTACTCGGTTCATCCGTCATCTCATCTCTCCATCAATTCCATCGTTTTATTGTTTCTCCTTCCTTCCTTCAGTCCAGCGGGGGAAGCCACCTGGGCCCCTCCTCGTGCGGAATGGGTTTTTATTTTTTCATCCTCCGGTCCCATCGCAGCTCATCTGGCCCGCGTAAACAACACCTGAGAACCGTATAGGAGAGCACTGGCATATCATGGGTTGAATGACGTTGTTGTCGCTGAGCTCTGACTTATTACCTCACTTGAGTCTCATTCTTTAAGAGCTTGATCGCGTTCACACCTAGATCAAACTTGAAGTGTTAAAGAAATGTTACAATTATTTATTGACAATATTCCTGGTCAATTTCATCCGCTGATGTACCCATGTGCCCTTGAGCACAACCATCGTATTCCTAAAACCTCAGGTGTTGTTCTGTAGCTTGCTCTGCTGTTCAAACATCGCTATGGCTCAGAGAACAAAGTAAGGAATGTCCTTAAGGACAAAGATAAAGAGCAAGATTCGACTGGAAAGATCTGACAGCACAAAGAGCCCGGGTGGAGTAAATAAAGAACACTTTTATGGATTTCGGTTCAAGAAGAAAAATTAAGTTTTCTCTTCCTGCTCTGTTTATCATCTGTTGCCATGGAGGCACACAATAAAGGGGACTTCTTTTATATCCAACGACACTGCTTTCCCACTTATTCCACGTGTCTAGATGTCCTTTCCTCCTCTCGTTTCTACCAATCGCTGCGTGGAGTGCCAAGTGACGGACGGAAAGGGGGGGAATCCATGACAGATAGAGAAAAAGAAGAAAAAGAAAGAGACGATGAAGAAAGACGCTTCCGGAATGAGCAGCAGGAAAGGGAAGAGGCCATGTGGTTTGGGTGACACCGGTTGCCAACAGTAAGAACACAGTGTTACTTAGTTATGAGAGGACAGAATTTCCTCGTCGCCTTGAGGAGGGAGCCCGTCTGGGTACGTGTGCGTGCGTGCGTGCGTGCGTGCGTGCGTGCGTGCATGTGTGTGTGTGTGTGTGTGTGTGTGTGTGTGTGTGTGTGTGTGTGTGTGTGTGTGTGTGTGCATGTGTGTTGGTGGGTGATCTGATATCTTTCGCTTGCCTTTTGATGCATTTGAATGCAGTTGTAATGCAAAAACAACACAGACTTTCTATAAAGGCTGTTGAGGATTGGATTGAAAAGAAACTGATTGAAGGGCATTTCTTTTAGACACTTTATGTAGAATTCTAGTTCCAAGAGTTCTAACAAGGATCAAGGAGATCCAGTAATGGCAGTGTGGCTATTTCCTACCGTAGAGAAAAACGAATAAAAATCGAGCTGAACAATCGCTCCTATCGATTTGCTCTGAGAGGCACAATACATATAAAACCCCCACGCACGCACGCGCACACACACACACACATACACACGTGTCTTTCTCCAAATGGTGGGCCTTTGTGGGTGGAGGGACGAAATGAGGAGCGGATGAATAGGTGGGCTGATGAAGCGCTGGCTGGATGGAGAGATGGAGGATGAGTTCTTTGTCCTCCGTTGGCAGTTCAGTAGCTAGTTCAGGGGGGCCGTGGCAATGTGGCAAAGGCAGTTCAGTTTCTGAGTGCTGTACTCCTGTATGTGTGTGTTTAGGTTCGTAAGTGCTTGCGTGCGCAAGTGTGTGCCAGCATCATTTCAGCTTGCATGCGTATTTGCCCATATTAAGCCTCCGAAAAGATGGACACAGACACCTATCTAGCTACGACATCATCAGCCAACCAGAGAGAGACGGAAAGACGGATGAAGAGAATGGGAGAGAGAGAGAGAGAGAGAGAGAGAGAGAGAAAGACAGAAAGACAGAGAGTGAGGGAAAGAGAGAGAGAGGAGGAGAGAGTGTAAAGATGTTTTCTTTACACCCCTCTCCACTCACTGTGTAAGACCCCCGACCTCACACCTCCACTTCCACAGCCCTCCCTCCCCGGCTCCCTGTTCACCCGTCCTGTCACCCATTTCCTCTCCGTTCCTCTTTTGCACCTTGTCTCTCTTTTATCCCCTCCAGTGGGAGTAAAACGGAAGAGCGAGAGGTGGAGGATTAATATAGGGATATAAGCAGATAGGGGGGGTGGAGAGAGGAAGAGCGAGAGAGAGAGGAGGGAGCGAGAGGAGAGAGAGAGATGAGACAGAGAGGGACAGAGAGAAATAGAGGGAGGGACGTTGAGAAAGGATGAGCAGAGGAGTGAGGGAGATGGAGGGGGGGAGGGAGAGCGAGATAGATGGAGAAAGAGAGATAGAGGGAGAGACTAAGTTAATCTAAAAGTGATGGAGCGCTGACAGACTGATCTCCTTGCCCTCTCCTCGGGGCATACAGCTGTGCCCAGGCCCTGTGACACCCACAACACACACACACACACACAAACGTTTACATCCACGCATGTCCACGCAGCAACTACAGTACTGCAGGAAGACACCCACACACATGCAGACACCAAGGGAGCACACGTGCCCTTGCCCACACACCTCCAGACTTTAAATAATGTATGTGTGCATACGTGTGTGCATGCTAGCCAGTGTGTGTGTGTGTGTGTGTGTGTGTGTGTGTGTGTGTGTGGGTGGGTGCTTGCTGGAAGAACGTGACATGCATGTTTTTACAGGAGGAATTCATGTGTCCTCACATAGCACATGAAAGTAATTACAAATAATATTTGTATTATCCAACTAATTTTAACATTATTTCACTTTGGTCTGTTTGACTTGAATCATATGAGGCGTTGTTTTTAACCTATTTTCAGAAGTAAAAATGTTATCTTGGCGTGACCATTAGTTCATATGTTTTGATATGTTTTGATAGAATATTTATTATAAAGACTGAAGCTACAAATTCAAGCGAAAAAGTGCTCCATCAGTGAAAATCCAGCCAGCAGTCTTCATGCTCTAATTACCATTATATCTATCAAGTCCCTAGACACACAAACACACCCAAACGCACGCAGTGAAAAGCGTAACTTACCCCTTTTAAGAATCGACTGCGTGCCAAGTCCATTAGCTTAATCTGAACAACAAAAGCAAAGACTTGTTTGCTTTCAGTTTCACCCTGATGTGCACTCAAACACACACACACACACACACACACACACACACACACACACACACACTCTCTCACACACACACACACACACACTCTCACTAACACACGTACACACACTCTCTCTCACACACACACACACACACACACCCTCTCACACACACACCCACACACAAATACACACTTCAATCAAATCAGTACATTCACTGCGAGTGTTGTGCGCTGCTGTTATCAGGGGTGAGGGGGGGGGGGGGGGGGGGGGGGGGGGCGCTGATGTTTGCCATTTTGCTTTGAAGGTCTCCGTCACTTAAGAGCTTACTCCAACAATCCTCCGACCCCAGAGCTCTCCGAGTCTGGGACGGGATTTTGCCGCTTTCCCCAACAAGGAAAAAGGGAAGTGGCTGATGGAGTAGCTTGCTGCCTGCCTGCATGGCTGGCTGACTGGCTTTCTCATTTGCAGATGTCAACAGGGGCCGTGTATCAACAGTGAGATGTACTGTCGAGTCAAAAGTGGAAGAATGGGCGGAGGAGACAATTAGCAATTGAGCTTTGGGTCTCTCTTGTCCGATGTTGAATCCGTTTCTGGTTTTCTGGTTTTCTTTTTATCAGCGTTCAATGATGTCAGTGTGTGAATAGACTCTAAACGCACCGAGTTGACTCTTTGAAGATGAGTGCACAGGGAGAGCGTCGTGCCGGGGACCGCCTAGTGGTGGTGACACGTCCATGACACAGCAGATATGACCGCTAGACGGTCTGTCATTGGTTCGAGCCGATATTAGACCGTCTCCCTCAAAAACCGCCTTTCTTTGTCCCCCTCTTTGTCAACTCCATCCCCACGTTCTTTAAATGATACCGCCCTTTATAAAACACATCCAGGCGTTAAGACTACAAACAAACAAAAAACACAAGAGAAAATGTAATGTGTTCTCCGATCTTAGAGGTTCATTTTGTAGCATTCGCACTGCATGTGCTACAGTAGCATCAGAAAATAGTGAACATCCGGCCTCGTGCTTTTTTTTTTACCGTGAGACGAGACCACAGAGGACTGAATCAAACCCTGCTAGAACAAACAGCCCCACAACATGCCGGATGAACCGAAGCACCAAAGAGTGTGTTGAACAGAATGCAACAGACACACAACCACAAAGAACAGAACCAGAGAACAAGCTCGTTACACGTGACATTTAACGTTATGAAGTTAGTAAATACAGGCAGAAATGGTATTACCAAGCCTGCCGTGTGTGTGTGTGTGTGTCTGTGTTATGTAATCCTCATTACCTATATCAATATATGACTAATTCATTAATAATTAGTATCGTTATTATCCTGTGCTCTTGCGGAGAGATCAAAGAGCCTTGGGACACAAACACACAGACACACGCCCATACAGAAAAACACACACACACACACACACACAAATGCTGGGAAAAACATCTAGCATGCAGGGTGGCGTGCGAGATGTAAACAAACCGTAAGCGTGTAGGGCCATGCAAGCACCCACCAACACCCGTCATTCTCTTGTTGATTTATGAGGCTGTTGTGGAGAAATCTTGGGGACTTGAGTCCCAACATCTTTTAAATACATTCTTGAGCATCTTTCCTTCGTGCCAGTGATCTCATGAAAAAGATATCGCCAGCCACTAGACGTTCAGTCTTTATCTCGCTCTTTCTCACTCGCTTGCTCTCTTCTCTCTCTCTCTCTCTCTCTCGCTCTCTATCTCTTTCTATCGACAGCTTTCTCTCTGGAACTAGTTGCCATGACTACAATTATTAACACATCTGGCATAGTTATGCAAAATGAATGATCAAGCACGCCAGAATGTGTTTGCGTACGAATGTACTTTCATAACTACCTGCTTACGGACATACAAATATATGCATGTAGGGTATACAGAAGTACAGGAAAGCCTTTGGGCTCACACAAACTGAAACATACACACACACACACACACACACACACAGTTTCGCACCCCGGGAACGTCCAACTGTTTAGATCAATGAGTTTGCACATGCTGCATGATGGTTT
>JACYXH010000802.1:7157011-7257011 GCA_026745465.1 Lota lota | reverse complement strand
ACAAAGTTGCGTCATCATAAGTTTATTGCTAATTACCTAATTATGTTGGGGCGAGTGGGGCACGGACTTTAGCTTTAAGGCATCGGAACGTTAGTTTTTATGTTAGTGGTACTGTTTTTTGGGTCATTGTTAAGTCATTAATCGTGACATGATTTGTCATTATGGGCAGACATTGTTGTGTTTGAAGCTGTCACCGCATATCTCATGCGAGACGTGGCGAAACAAAGATTTGATTTGACTAGGTTATGGTATATTTACGTTGATCTAGGATTTTACAGTACTACAAAGTACTATAGTATTCTCCTGAGTCCTCTCAATATGGCGGTGTATCGCCCAAAACATTTACAAGCCCTATAACCCAATAGCTAAACCCATCAAAATACATGCAAGCCCACAGCCTTGTTGAGCACAGTGAAAATTTTACAGTGAAAAATTTAACAAACAAACCTAAAAGATTACGCTACTTGCAGCATCTATGACCAAAATAGTACAGTCAACACCAACAAACAAACTTTAAAGACCCATGACAGACAGTCAACTTCATGTAATGTTGTTAGGTCAGGAACCATCATCCTTCTCCTCTCTAACTCCGTTCTTCAAAGGAGGAGTGGAGAGAGAGGATTACAACAGAGTTTACAAGGTAATCTACTCCTAGATTTACTCTCACACACTGATGAGTTTGTGTTGGAAAATCTGTGTCTGTGTGTGTGTCTGTGTGTGTGCGGGTGTGTAGGTGTGTGCCTGCGTGTGTGCGTGTGTGCGTTGCGTGAGTGCAGAATGAAATACGGCTCATGTCATGTTCACTCATTAATGTGAGCGCATTCCTATTTTTTTTTTGCGTGTGTTAGCTTGTGTAATAACCTCTGGTGAATTCTACAGAGTGCAGTCAACAGTGTGTTTGTATACGTGTGTATCCTGGAGGGTGGGGTGCATAGTTACAGCTATTGATCGCGCCGCTGCCGCCGCCGCCGCCGCTCGACTCCAGCAGGAAGGCCTGCAGTGCTTTCGGTTAGTGCTTGATGATTAAGACTGAGAGGACAGTATGACAGGGAAGCATCTAAAATCATCTATATCCATCTGTCAATCAATCCGCCTTACAACACACTCAAAATTCGGACGTGGCTCAACACAGTGGAGCTAATGTGTGTGTATGGAGCTAGTGTGTGTGTATGAGCGTGTAATAAGCGTTACTGTATTAAGACTATATAGGCTCTTGCGTATGTAAATGGGTAAGAATACCTAAGAGCACCGTGGCTATATAACTGTATGTTTTGGTACATGGACCTTTTGTCTTATTGCATTATGTGTTGCAAAAGCTCGGCCCCTCCCCAGTATGAAGAACTGTGTGTGTTTGTGAAGTTCAGGCTTTGTGCATCAGTGCTCTTCTTCCACGTGGATGTGTTTTTTCGGAATGATTTAAAGGTCAAATGCATCTGAGGGGCCCATGTACCCAGATTATTCATAACACGTTCATCCGGACGATGTAATTGGTATCAGCAAACACACACACACAGGTTGCAGATAGGTTTAAACAGAACAAATCATGTTCTACTATTAGTGTGTGTGTGTGTGTGTGTGTGTGTGTGTGTGTGTGTGTGTGTGTGTGTGTGTGTGTGTTTGTGTGTGTGTGTGTGTGAGTGATTTCCAAACTTGAAGACGGGGCATTCTCACTTCCCACATTTCCAAATCAACCGTAACATACTACGGTAATTTGGCATTTGGAGGAAATGGTGAAATCCATAGGAGAAAGAGAGGGGAGAGTGAGAGGGAGAGAGAGAAGGAAAAGGAGAGAGAGACACACACACACTCACTAACGGGCAGATAGGCTAGAGACACACAGAGGTAATGAAAGATATATGACATACAAGTAGAACAGCTAGCAAAACTTGAGCATGGCCCATTTTTCTCTGCTTATTATCATGGAAGTCCAACATCTCTATTCTTGTTTAGTCTAATATGTGCCTAAAGAGCCATAAAGAGCAAGTCAATAGTTGTTAATCCATTCAAAACACTCAGAGGACAGATGTGCGTCCTACTGTCCTTCTTGTTTCGTTCGAGGAGAATAAAAACAAGTGTTTGAAATTCAATGAAATCAGGGGATGTCTGGGTGAACGTCATATAAGACAGCGTTGCGTTGTGATGTTTATCGGTCTGCAACATTCCCGCCATCTTCGTGACCTATGTCACAAGTGGGGTCTCTTGTTAATGAGATGACAGAGGGGGGAGGGGGGGGGGGGGGGGGGGGGGGTCTGAGTGATTGGATACGGTACTTTTGTAGACCCGCTCCTTCACGAGTGAAATTGAGAGGTGTCAGTCATAATTGCGAGATAGGACTTGGAATGCCCTTTGATGCTGGCGGCAAGAATTTCTTCACAGAGCTTGGGGTAGGTTGAAAAGGACTTACTGTATGTGGAACATTTGAGATATTTTGGGGCAGTGCGAAAATACATCATTCAGCCATTCTGCTTCACTTGAGCCATGGAAGGTGTCATGCAAGTTCACAAGGGCTGACTTTCCCTGAGATGATCAGAGGTGAAGTTCCACTGGAGGTGGAAGAGTTATCGGTGTAATGATGAGACACTTTTCAAACTTCAAATTCCCAATCATATGTCGCTGATCTCTGTGGTAATTCATTCCTACCCTCCAATCCTTATTAAAAATATTCAGACTTATTATGTCAAAACAAGCATACCATCACAATTGGAGTAGCTAAATATAATATATAATATTCCATAAAAAAAGACTACCGGTTGCTAAGAAAGGTTACGGATTCAAGACTTGACCTTTTGCTGTGGAGGCAAATCTCCCCTGAAATAAAAAACCCCAAAACCACAGAAGGCACATTAATGTCATTCTCCACAGGTTGCCACCATTGCTACAAATGCAGACACAGATTTATCTGTGTATTTTGCCAGAATACCAAAAAACGGAAAAAGTCCAGAATCCCATCCTGAAAATGCAACGTAAAAAAGGCTTGGTGACGCGCCGCCAGCCACCCAGCCGGCTAGTGACGCCGGCCTTCAGTGTCTTTTCCCATCCGTCATGGATTTCGAACGCAACTCCTCTGATCAATGTGTCTGTGGGCTGGGAGGGCAGATAGGACCCCGACAGACAGGACCCCTCCCCCCCCCCCCCCCCCCCCCCCCCCCCCCCTCCCGGAGGGGATGTCTGTGCTCTGGAAGAAACCTCCTCAGCCGCTCATAAACACAATGAGCGCCGGGCAAACAGAATAACACGTGACTCGTCCGCGTTCTCATTTCAACCGGCTGAATCCACTCGTGTGGGTTTATTTGAAATCCATAACTGCATGCATTATCGTTGTAATTGTCACTGCTCTATTCGATTAATCGATGACGGTCTTGTTTGTTAGTTTTGCTATTCCCAACCACTTCCCAGCTAAATTTTCTTCTGAGCATCCTTCGTTTTAATTGAGCCATATTCAGAACAAAAGAGCAAGTTATGTGTCTCAAACAAGATCCAAGCAAAAGCATTATGCAAGGGAAACCTCGACACGCGTGATCGATCGATAGGCATTCTACTGGCCTTTTCGTTTGCTAACTAAGCCATTGGCCATTGTCTGGCATTGCCTGCCTGTCCTCATGAAATGTGCAGCCCTGGTAAACTGCTTGGCACAGAGGGGGGCTACAAATTAGAAGCTCTGTAAGACGGAGTGTGCGAACCTCTCATCCACAGTTCGTCTGCGTACGTCACAGCGCATCACGGTGACCACGATCCACTTTAGTAATAGGACAATGTTGAATGAACTCTTAATGGGTGAAGAAGAGAGCTCAAAGAGGAAGGAAACTAATCACCAAATAAATGAAGAAGCAACATCCCCGAGAAACACCTTAAATTAAATGCCAGATTTGAATCAACTAATCAAATTAAAGGTTATTTACCAGTTCTTGGTTACAAAAAGCTCTGCTCTCCTCTCCAAACTGCTACACCTCCTAATCTCCAAATAAATAGAAAAGGATGAAAAAGTTACATCATCACAAATACACAAACAAGCACTCAATGTGACACATAACACACACATACACGCAAACCGCTACCAAGAAACACATCTGATTATACGATTCAAAGAAACAGCATTACAGATGATGAAATGTTTCTCACATTATCACAACCACTGACCAAAGGCTTATAGAAGAATACATGAATAAACCAGATGTTCAATATTCAGTAGTAACCATCCCCTCTATATAGAGGAACCCCATGCAAGCTCAGGTGCCATATTTTATAGGTCGAAGTTCACACAATGACCTACATATGCGTGGACACTGCTTACATGTGTGCATGTGTGCCCATAACTGAAGTCTGTACTCATGTCCCAAATATATATACACACACACACACACACACACACACACACACACACACACACACACATTTGGTTAGCAACTCTTTTTAAGTAAGACATTGCTTTGTGTAGTGGCCTTGGGAGAGTGCCTGACAACAAAGAGAGAGGAAATAATTCAGACCTACTTTGTCCGGGAACCAGGTCAAGTCTGGACAGGTGTTGGCATGGTGATAAAGAGCTAGAGGAACAGACCAACTCCCAATTTTACTGGGATTGTTAGTGTGAAATGAGTTGAATGTTTTATTGGCCTAATTTAACACATGACTGCGCATACAAATTAGATGATTCTTCTCAGCATATAAAGAGACATGCATATATATAGTTGAAAACGACTCAACCTATTCAAGCCATTTGTTTTCCATTAGTTACACAAAGAGGAAAAGAGTCGTTTAACCGGTCCATATGGACTCCACTTTTACATTGCCGTTTTAATGGTATATATTAAATGAAGCAGGAAACAACAACGGTGAGAGCTAGCATTGCCGCGGTAATAGACTGAGCTAATCCTAAAGAATGTTAAATCATTTTAACTAGAGGGTTTGGCTGCATGAACGCCGTGGAACTCCATTCCGCTCAACCACCCAAGGCATGAGCGAGGTTCAGCCTTTTGGTATGCAGGGCTCCCAAAAACAGGTTGCATAACATCACATATCAAAATATTTATACCTACATACCAGGAAGAACCAGACCGAAACGCTACAAAAAAAAAAGGTCATCCTCACTCTGTGTACTTTCAACTTGTTGTTTCCAATATCTTTGGCAGCGTGCCAGCGTGATCCTCCCTCTCCCGCTGGGGGCTATCCGACAAAATGTTACGACCGATACATGTACTAAACATGAATCACCCCAAAGCAATTAAACATGATTGTCTTAAATGGTAAACGGGCTGAGGTGTGCTTTCCCCATTCAACTGCAGGGTCCTACAGGATCGATACACCCGTATAATATTGTTGAGGCAGGCTGCTCTGTGTGAAAGCGAAGGCAGCCAATGCAAGGCAAATACGACTTAGAGTGTGGCCGTATTTTTCTGCATTTCTTATGTCCCTGGTGGGTTCTTTGTTTGCAGGGCAATGGTAAGCCTACGTAACGTTGTACATTTTTCATAAGCATGGATGATCCTACGTTCCTATACATCTCTGAATGCACACGTGTCTCCTTAGGCATTTGCGTGTGCACATTTCTTCATGTATATTATATGCACATGGTGTGTCTCTTGAGCGCATGAGAGCTCAACCACTCAACAGACGGCCAACGGCCTGCAGTCAGTCCTTCTGTAGCTGCTGTCTTTGCTGATACTGCAGCGTCCAGCGCAGGTTGTCCCTGATCTCTACTTCCACCCACCCTTCTTATATCAGTGGGCTAACCAGGGAAAGGCAGAGCCAGGGAAAGGCAAGGGAATCCATGAAACCCCCTCCAACCCACAAAACAAACCACGATGAGCTCCTCTAAAGTCTAATATACGTCTAATCCTATGAAATTGCCGCTGCTTAAGACTGCGGCAGCTCCAAAGGTGAGGTAATGATGCTTTAGATCATGGGAACATGAGTGGTTGTGTTCTTTTCTGGAGCAAAACAACCTGATAAGTACAGTTATCATCAGGTGCTAACCTTTTTATTTTTAATAATAATTGTAGGCAGGTTGGACAAAAAGGAAACCTCGGAGGGCAAATTAAGTAGTAAAATGAATCTAACGTTGAGTGATTGCATAGAAAAACCACATCAACCGCACCGGCGTGCTTTTTGGCCGGTGCTGAAGCTCCTGACAAGTGATGAAGCAGACGGAGAATCATAGAGATGGGGAATCCACCCAAAACAAACATACATCATTGAAATGTCAGACACAGCCACAGAACCCTGCCATCAGATAAGAGCCTGTACCATCAGCAGTATTTTATACTGGTTAACGCCCCCCATCATTACTAAGTAATGATGTCTCTGCTGTTGTCAGTTTCAGTAGCATTTAGAATTGTACATGTTGCCATCAGCGCAAGTGAAGTGTTTTCGAGGTGTTTTGTTGAGCAATACAACTTTCACCTATTTACCAATGATCCCCCCAGGAAGATATTGACCTTATGGAACATTGCCCAATCTAGGATGTGACCAATTAGAAGTAGTAAGAGTAGCGTCACACCAATCCAATGTTGCAGGAAAATCACATGGATTGTGATTTCATTTGCTGGGTTTGAATCAAGTCTATAAGTAAGTAGCAGCACTTTGCATCATATCATTAGTGTATGCAGGTAAATGCAGGTTTTATCGTCCAGTCAGATATAATGTCCCTATCCCGGGGAAATAGATGAAAACTTACCCCAGTGACTAAGCACATGATGCCATTACCTTTCCATTATAGTCGGGCATAACTTTATTTCAATCAACAAACAAATTACATTCACTTGTCTGAATGGACCATTAAAGTCATTTTGGCCTTTCAGAGAAGATGAAGGAAGCTAGGCGAGTGAAACTCAACACAACCTAACTATAGGTTAATGATGGGATGTTCCGATTTTGAATGTAATGTAGATAGACAGGTTCTCATGCACCGGTGGATTTTATGTCACCTATAAAATGATTGTTTGAATCAGACATATGTTATTATGCCAATTATGCTGTCTATAAGGCCTCATTTGAATTGTCAGATATGTATGCGCGGATGTGATGAGACATTTACATAACGTGTATTTACATGTGTAATTGTAATAACGACAGATCTTTTATGTCAGTTACGTTTTTCATTGATGTCATCTTCTGATATTTCCATTTGGGTATACTAACTGTAAGGTAAAATGCGCCGCTATTAAAAGCAACTTAAACGTACAACTTTACAACCAACTTTATTTATGCTTTCGCCTGATGTTTGTAGTGACACTTACAAACAGTGTGTGCACAGCATACAACTACATATAACTACACGTATAACTCATGTTCCACTTTGTATATCTAAATGAATGATGAAATGCGTTATTTTCATTATGATTAGCCCAGTCAATATCAACATTACGAGTGTGCACGAGAAGATATCCTTCTGCAGCTGGCGTTCTGGTTAGCCAGGTCAACGTGCAGCAACAAAACGAAGATATCTTTGGCGACGGACACAAAGGACGTCCATTTTATCGCGACTCCACACTGGGAGGGTATTGTGCCTTTAAATGGCTGGTCTGTTGTCAACAAGGCATCCAGGCCTTGATTAATATCGCTCGTTATCAATGCACCTTTGTCTGTGATGGCTGGATTTTTGTGTTTCAAAATATATCATTCCAATCTTAACCAGCTGGCCTTTTATTTGATTATTTTGTGATTGAATAAAAAAAATATTTGTATCAATAATTCGATTTAGATTTAGGGCATTTAGCAGTTGCTTTTATCCAAAGCGACTTACAATAAGCACATTTGTCAGAAGAAAGAGAAACAACAATATATCGCTGTCGGTACAGTAAGGATGTTCATAGAACCAGTGCAAAGCACTCACAATAGCTAGGTTAACCCATTCCCTGTATACAACAAAGATAGCTAGGGTAAGATGCTACACGATGCTAAGTACTGTTTTTTAAGTGCGTAAGAGGGGTGTTTTTAGGAGAGTAAGGGAGGAGAGGCGGTGGGGGGTAAGGAGGGAGGCTATGCAGAGTCCAGGTGAACTCTGAACGAGTGAGTCTTGAGTCTCTTGTGGAAGCTGGTGAGCGACTGCAGTCCTGATAGTCCAGCAATTATTTATATTAAAAGGGAAACATACTGAAATATATTGAAATCTCTATTACTGTAACCGTATAATGTATGCAACAGATGTTTGTTCAGGATAGTGGAAGAAAACGTGTTGTTTTTTGACTTTTTTAAGTCTATACTACACTGATAGCACTGATAGCCAAGATCAGAGAGCTGAGAGCAAAAACCTTTTCACAAAGACAACCTGTTCTCTGTGGTTGTCAAATAACCACCACTCTGGACAGACTCATGAAACAGAAAACGACAAATATAGAACTATAAATAGTTTCTAAAAACAAGCTTTCCTTGGCCCAAAATGACACCCCAGCTTGCATTTGATGCTAGAACTTATGTAATATCATTTGGAAGAAGGAAATATAATTTTCTTTACTATGTATACACACACACACACACACACACACACACACACACCCACACTTACTCACACACACAGCCACACTTACTCACACACACAGCCACACTTACTCACACACACACACACACACACACACACAGCCACACTTACTCACACACACACACACACGGACACACATGGCTGATTCAGGGCTGCTGTTCCGCCAGTAACATCATCACTCTCCTTCCCACCCTTGTCTCCATGGAGACGCACTTTCAGAGAGCCGGCCTGTTCCACGACGCTGTGAATCAGCAGACACTGGGAGAGAGGAAGGGGGGGGGGGGGGGCACTGGGATGAAGGAGAGGGAGAATGTTGAAAGGGTGTGTTGGGGGGGGGGGGGGGGGGCTAAGGCATGGGTTCTGTACTGGAGACTGGGAGGCACAAAGCACACGTTTCATAAAGAAAGATTTCTTTCCTCATACCCTAGTGGTAGTCCAGCTAGACACTACTCTCTAATATTAATATGAATAAATATGCATATACATGATAACAACTATACCAATAAAAAACCCTTCAATACCAAAATAAAGTGCTTTACAATAAAAATGGGGTCAAATACATGAAAACAAGCTCAACACAAACCCACATTTGAAGTGGTTAGTAGGACAACTCCTACACACATATTGGAACCAAGTCTTGGTTCAGACTTCACAGAAGTATGTTTTGAAATACCAGCATGAACCCACTGCCATCGCGAATCCTGTTTTCCTCGTTCCTTCTCCAGATTCTCCCATTACGCCTTCACGTCCGCAGTTTAGGCATTGATGCCAACTTAAAAAGCAGACAGCCGATATAAAAAATGCAGTGAGCTAATGAATGAGAACGGATGACAGCAGAGGGGGAAAAAAACTTGCAGGGAAAAGCTGACAAGCAGGCAAACAGTTAGCAGAGAGAGAGAGAGACAGAAACAGAGACAGAGACAGAGACAGAGAGAGAGAGAGAGAGAGAGAGAGAGAGAGAGAGACTCCTGTGATGGACGCCCTGAACAGCTGGATTCTTCCAGTCACCCTATGTCTGGTTTCTAGTAATGGCTCTGCAGGTGTGTGTGTGGTGTGTGTGTGTGTGTGTGTGTGTGTGTGTGTGTGTGTGTGTGTGTGCAGTATGTTCGCTTGTTGTGTTCGTTTGACCCCTTCTAAAAAGACAGGCAAATAAAGCTTTCCGCCTTCAACTCTGATGAAACGCTCTGGATCTGTGTTTCACTTATTTATAGATACACTTGTGTGTACACACACACACACACACACACGTTGCCCCCTTGCACATGACCGAGGTGTTAAAATACTTTCACACCCCTGCACGAAACAAGCATTTGTGCCATGCCCCATGTGTGTGTACCCCCCACCAGGAACATTTGAGTTACAGACTTAATTTCCTGCATTCTGGTGAATTTTGGTGCGTGTGAATCACAAACTAATGAGCCAACAACTGCTTAGTACGATGTGCAATTATGAACCTCGAATAAAACCAAAGACTAACGTTTAACCAATATCTATTAAATAATAAATAACTCAATAAATAACTAATTCCCTATCAAAAAAAAAAAAACGTGTGATATGTCAAATAATAGTGAATAATGGAAATTATAAATGGAACAACCACTTTTATTATTGATTGTCCAGTTTCTTGGCAGCTCTAACATTTTGACAGGGGACGATGATGATGCATCGGTAACATTAGCTACGTTAGCTAGCTAGCATGTTTATTTTTTATCACTGACTAACCTGGTGGTCCTTTCTTCTTTTCTCGCTCTCTCTTTCACTGAAGAGACCTCAACCGTCCATCTTCAAGCGCCGGTGATGCTTGACAGTTTGCGTTATCTAACTATCGCGCCGCCGCAAACTGGAAACACTGGCCTGGCCTGCTTCTAAGTTCAGTGGCCTGACTGCGGGCAACAACTTTTTGACACTTTTTATAAAAAGTATTATTATCTGCAGCCATTTAACAGGCCAGGCCACCGGCATAATCTCGATGGCCAGTCCGGGCCTAGTGTACACTGACATAAGATTTGACCTGCATAGTGGGTCAATAGACAGGTAGGCCAGGTAGTCTGATGGGGAGGGGGGTGGGGGGGACAGGTTTCAGAAGAGAGCGAGAGAGAGAGAGAGAGAGAGAGAGAGAGAGAGAGAGAGAGAGAGACAGACAAAGACAGATAGATAGAAAGACAAACCTTTAGCCATCTAGACAGACATAAGCAGATCTTGTAAATCATTTCTTGTGTTGCTAGTTCACACACTTTCACACCGTGTTGATAGTTCACATAAGGCGAGTGTTACCTGTTACAGCACTCGCCTTGCATGAAGACAGACAGAGGGCAGACCCCACCTCGAAACAACACAGCATACCTTGCTGTCAAAGTCAGGGGGGGGGGGGGGGGGGGGGGGGGGGGGCAGGCCTATGTCAGCTATCTCTCTGCTGGTCCATGTGTTGTTTCAGGGGCCGCCGTTTTTCTATTGTCCGGAATGTTTTTTTGAAGGCTGCATGTGACTGCTTCTCAACACCTAGGGGGATTACGGGCTGTGTGTGTGTGTGTGTGTGTGCTCAGGCAGGTCCGGGAGGAGAAATTACAAAGAAAACAGCTATTTACAACAGCCCCCCAGCAGCCCCCTCCCGGCCGAAAAACCACATGAATTAACCAACAACACTCAGAACCTTGAACATTGACTCAACAAAGGATTCAAAAAGAGCTTAACATAAACGAATCGCGTTGATACAGCGCTTTTCCCGACACCCAGAGCACTTTGCATAGTGAGTGTGTCTGTGTGTGTGAGCAACAAGGAAGGATATGACACCTCATCGATTATCTTCCCGTTGACGTTATGAAAGTGGGTAAATGAGACAACAAGTGGCCGAGGAGGAGTAGTAGGAGGAGGAGGAGGAGGAGGAGGAGGAGGAGGAGGAGGAGGAGGAGGAGGAGAAGGAGGAGGTGGTGTTTGTATGTCAGAGCCAGGACACCAGGGGACTGAAGACGCCGATGCCCTGCCACAACCCGAAGGCTAGGCTAGGCTGCAGGGTTGTGCGCCATTAGTCGTGACTCTGCTGTGAAAATGACTAGGGGGCGACGACACATCAGTGGACTCGCTGTGCACTCCCCACCCTCAGGGGAAACAAACGGGAATGCATGGTGGCTTTGCATACACGTACACACATGTACAAGCACACACACACACACACACACACACACACACACACACACACACATACATACAAAACAATAGATGGGTTTGAATAGAAACAGACTTTGTTGTTCATTTGCAATCATAAAAGGAAGAGTACTAATAGGACAGAAAGTCACAATAAATGGAACCAAGCTAATAAATAAAGTAAAAAGATGAAAGCATTTCAGAAGGCGATTACCAGAGAGAACCAGCTGGGAGTGACATCAGTGCATTACTGGTGGTGGGTGTTGTTTGGAATGTTTGCCTGCCTTACTGAACAAAAACAGGGAGGAAATGAGAGACGGCATTGTGTTTGATGCACGCCTCATGCATGTAATTGCACATCAGTCCTGCAGTTGGAAAATACTTTGAGCGCTCCGGCTACCAAGACATAAGATGAGACATGAGCAACATGGAACACGAGGCATGAGAGAGGAGCAGCCTTGTGTCCATCGTCTCCCACCTCCAATGTATACCAGCACCCGACCAACCAGAACCCCGGCGGAAGGACCACTGTGGCCCTCCCATAACATGTTTCTTCTATTCTCCTCCAGTTTTTTTCTTCTAAGTGCCAGCATACAAGAGGCATACAAATGAACACGCAGCAACATGATGAGAGCGGGAGGACGGCCGTGATAGGGGGTCCCCATGGCAACCCTACAAAAACGGCATGCGCTCGCCATGGCAACAGAGCTGGCGGAGAGACTGGAGTGGAGACAGGAAAGAGAGAGAGAGAGAGAGAGAGAAAGTGATGGTGGTGGAGCCGGGACACTGGCTGCTCGTAGTGATATATAGAGCAGCGACGGCGTACGGAAAACCTATTCAATTACACCATACCACATGCACAGTTCAACTTTTAGTGTTATTAGGATTATTATCATGCATTATCTTAGTTTCACAGGGGCCATGGCAAGAGGGTTGAATGCACAGGCCTGTGCGATGGATGGGGAAATGACTAGTCATGTTAGGCATGGTTATGCAATCATAATATAAATCATGATAGGCTTTTGAAAACTGCTCATGTTACGGTACTTAGATTTAAATATATGGTCATTTACGGAATGGCATAACTAGTATATTCTTTCTGTCTTTTAAATTAAACGTTTTTATCATTTTAAGGGCATACTTTCTAACAATAATTCATTTAGACTACAAAATAAGTCTTTATTTAATGATTTCACAAGACCATTCGAAAGACAATCAATAACATTATGCAACGGTTGTTGCCCCCCCCCCCCCCCCCCCCTTCCTTCTACTCCAATAAACCATAAATAAATAATGAGCAACGCACACGTGGTTCACGGTTACCGTCGTGGGCCTTGACGGAAGCAAGCCGAGTCAAGACAAGAGGTCTTGGTCAACAGAGCGGTGTACGTGCGCACCACCATGCACATGCAGGACCACCAGACGCCCAACATCTGATGCTTCAAGGCCGACCGACGCTTACAGCCCCCAGACGAGGATGACAAAAGCCCCCCCCCCCTGACCGACGTCACGCATTTCCACTCGTCACACCATCTTTCCTCGGTGGCTAAGCAACAGGACGGACGACGTCCTTTGTGATCAGATGCGCGCGCGCGCACACACGCACACGCACACACAGGACATGTGCTTGCCCTCGTGTCATCTCACGTTCCGCTGAAATGGAATTGTTCGTTCTTTTATAAAAGTCACCGTGAAATTGAAGAAATGGTCCTTTTCTTCCTTGGCTCCTTTCAAGTATTACCATGAATTTTGTCTTATTATTCACGTATTTGACAAGTATGACAATGAACACTAAATGTAGAGTTATTTTCGAGCCCCAATCGAGATTGAAGACACTAACTGCTGAAAATATTTGGGCAGACTTTACACTGAATATGTTTCCGGTCCACTCTTCCTGCGAAGCCTACAGTGTTTAGTCACAGGTAATCTCTAGTGACCGGTTATACACTTGGAACCATCTCAGATTATGGAGGTAAAATGGAACCCTTGATTGATGACATCACACCTTAATTTAGTTTTTCCGATCACATTTTCCCTACGCTTTAACAATGCTTGAACAGCTGTCCTAATAAGGGTTGCCGATTATTTGTTTATCCATTTGTCATTTTCTATGCTTACCAATAGGGCTATAAAGAGACACACTGAAGACCTGATTTGGTATGCTGCTTACAATTTCAGGAGAAATTTAAAATGGAGATGCATAGCTGGGTGTACAGTTGGATGAGAGAAAGGAACCTGTAGCTATAGGTTAAAAACAATATAGAGACATAAACGTTGCTATGGTCTTTTAAGGTTGAGGGAAATGCATCTGAAAAGCCATCAGTTTCAAAGAGCTTCACACAGGCCTATACAACACCACACCCAAATGGTCCCATCCATCCCTTTATTAGAAGAAAGGTCGTCTTTTTTACCACCGATTAAACTAATCAAGTGCTAGACTAATTCCCCCCACCCCGGCGGGAGCAAGACTGTCTGGAGAAGCCGTATGTGATCATTGGGAGAACTGGATCACGGTGGGTGTGGCACACAGCAATAACAGCCCAGGCTCATCTCACCATTGCCATCTAGTGGCGGCCAGAGGAATTACAGAGGGCGTGTGAACCGCTTTAATGGAAGTCTCACGTGTCATTGATTTTAGAGGGCACTTTCACAAGGTTTCCTGGAGACAAGCAGAGATGCATTTTTCCTCAGATCACTGAACATGTGTATGTTGCATGCTGCATGCATCAACAGACTTAAACCAGGCCAAAAGGAATCTCAGTGTCTTCCTTCTCAGAGGCTTATTTGTGGGTTTAAATATTTGGCAGTAGTTAGCTGCACAACTCTGCCTAATATGCTAGGCCATAATTATTCAATCTTGGGCACATTTGCTTTTTAAATAATATATTTTATATATTAAAAAAATACATTTTAGCTGAAGAGCATGAGATGGGCAGCGACCTCTGAACCTACAGAAAGTGTTTGCTGTGCCAAGTAGTTCATAGAGCAATTGTCCAGTGCGTCTTCATTATTAATCTGCATTTGTTTTACGCAACCAATGCTGTTGGGTGGAGCAGCTCCACTCATGCTTAGCCATATTGTGGTGCTGCTTCTGATTGGACCAGGATGCAGGGATTCTGGCTCCATCCCCACTACCCAGCATTTGAGCTGGCAAGGAAAATCCCAGCCATAATGATGATGTCTATTGGACATTATATAACTGTTAAGGTTAATGATAATGATTTGACACACACGTTTACATTAACATATGTACCCATTAATATGCTTGTAATACTTGTGCTTGTAATACTTATTTGTATACAAAATAATGTGTATAAATAAGTCTCAAGTCGGGTCCCAATAACAGCAAGGTTTCCATTAACATTTTAGTCAGAAACAAGGAGAAAGGCAAAGCGTATTTTCAAGAAGCATATTTCCTCTTTGCATGAGATGAGACCTCAAAGTATTGTTTGATGCCAAAGATGTTCGCCTTGAACTGAAAGAAATGGAGCGAGGGCAACATCAAGTGTTGGAAAAGAGCATTACAGAAATGCTTGGACCAGGCAGTTAGCAATATGCTTCGCATTCAGTATGAGCAACAACCTGGGGATGGAGAGGTAGAAAGGGACAAACAGGGAGAAGATAGGCGACAGCCTGGAAGAGATGGACAGAAGATAGGAGAGCTAATAAACAAGATGGATAAACAATTAGACTGTCATCAAGTAGAGTCACGTACAACACAATGTACGACAACAAAGAGATTCCATCATTGCCATCTTCTTAGTTATATGGGGAATGTAAAAAAAAACAGGGGGATGAAAATAGTAAGTATGTTTGCAAACTTGTTTTTAGATAACCAATTAAATCTGCTAAATGTTTCGGAGGACAGAAATCACTTAAAAGTACACCTTTCCCATTTCATAAAGTGGGTTTATTTCACCATCATGATAAGCCATTCAACAGAACAAGTTTTCAATGCAGAATCTATCTCGTATGCATCACGTGTGATAAATATGCTCATCTTCATTCACCCACAAAACAATTTGACATAATGTATGATTACACAAAATAAATATCTGCGTTTCCCCATCGTTTGCAACCACCTCTTGTCGCTTTTCACACAATAAGTAAATGTATTTGTTTATTAGCCTTTTAAGGCATGTACATAAACACAAGTGAGTTGTTATACATTGCCCAGCCTTCATACATTTATCTTATTGCATAATAAATATTGTTTTCATTAAGACAGCATGTGTTGTGCTGGCAGGGTACATATCTTCCTACAGACAGAATGGAATATTTCAATCAAATTAGCAAATATATTTGAAAAACTGTGTGGGGTTGTACGTATGCATGATAATGAACGCGCACGCGTGTGTGTTCATGAATGACAAAATAGGATAACAAAAGACAGAAAAGCTCTATGCATCTAACCGACGACGTGCATTCAATCATGTATGCAATGACATTCCAATAATCTGGGATCATACACTCCGCAAACCCTGAGATTGTGCTCCTACAGCCTTACGTTACACAGAATGTGTAATTCTATGTCTTACATTCGCCGATAAGAGCTCCTGTATACACAATGTCAATGCCTCAGCCAATGAGAATCCAGCTTCCGAGTCATATGGGGGGGGGGTCAGCCACAGTCAGCCATTGAACACTGTTCATAGGACTCCTCTTCTTCAGCTCTAAGGTCGCCCACATCCAGCGCTGGAGACCCGGGGGTTCAAACCCGGACACCCTGGACACCTACCCCACGCAGCCCCCTGCCTCCACGTGCTCCGATACGTCTTGCCGTCTTACGACAAAATAAATATACAAATATATAAAATAGGTCTCTGGGGTTATTTTCCGGTGAGTGGTGGCCCATTTTCGTGATGAAGACATTTAGTTGTCGTTGTTGATTTCGAGAGTGACTAGTTTTCCGTGTCAAAAGGATGTCAGAGGATGCGCTGTGCTGCCGCCCGTCCTGGCTTTAAACGGTTGCTGTGGCAACGTTGTTGTGTCTTTCGTTACCGATGATCCGAGTCCTAGTTTGGCTATGTGTAGGATCAGAGTGGTTTTAGAGACGCGTAGCAACCAACAGTAGTTTATTAATGGTATTGTATCCGGTATGGGTCACGAATTGTTATTTCAGTTAATGTTTGAGTGAATTGTCTTCCAATATGCCTCCGGCCCAAACTGTGATACTCCTTACATGAACTTAAAAGTAGGACTGGTAACATCTGTAGGGTCGACGCTGCGACACCTCCTTAAAACACACAATGCAGTCTGTGGACTCTGGACGCGCCAGCTTTTCACTCACTAGGTTCCAGCACAAGCTGATCCCGTCCCCGATGTCTAACCTAGTCGGATGAGCCGACCGGGTCGGCCCCTACCTGGTCTTCTCCTGCACTGGCTCTCCCCACCAGGCCCGCATGCCACCTCCTCCTCTGCGCCTAACCTCCTGACCTCCTCTGTCTCTGGTGCTCCCACTGATCGCTCAGTGCTGCAGGAGGAAGTTGGTTGCCAAGTTGATGTCATTGTTAGAAGCCCTGAGTGCCTCCAGGGCGTCGGTCCGCGAGAAGCCCATTTCCACCAACCTGGCAACCTGAGAGAGGGAAGGGAATAGCAGCAACAGCACACGGAGAAGGGGGTTAATGAACGGCCGTTATGGCAGCAATACAGAGCTCAACACCAGGGAGAATGCTCAAACAAGCCCTCTTCGTTCCATCAGCAAACAAAACGGGGAACTGATAGAATCACCCCCATTTTGGCAGGAGAAACTAGAGGCTACACTCTCGGCTACGGTTACCAATGAGAACACAATCAACAGTTAATGAACTGAAAATGCATAGATTACAATTTGGATGATTGGCTCATGTAACACGTGATGGGCAAAAAGACGATAAGAGATTATCTCACACACACACACACCATCACCACACACACACACACACACACCACACACACCTCCTCCGCTGAGGGGCACGCTCATCCAGGGGTGCACTCCGCTGCGGAGTCTCCAGGGGAGAAGGGTGGGGCTGGGGGGAGGGCTGGGTCTGCTCCGGGGGGGGCTGCTGGGCTGGGGGCCGGTTGGGGCCCCTGCGTCTTAGTGAGGGGAAATAGCGTCTCCAGTCCAACATGCCAGCCTGTGTTCCAGAGCCCCCAAACACAGATGTTAAGTCTCCAACGCTCCACCCCCACGCGGAAACTTTTCTCTTTGAGGATTGAACAACTCTCCTGAGAGATGATCCAGCAACAGCCGACTGGCCGAGTCATTCTGTTATTTCTATTGATTACAAACTATACAGGACTACACCACGGGTTACACTCGACTGATAAAACTGAAGAGAATTAACATGCGAGAACTCATTATTTCAGGAGTGTTTATATACATTATTTCATGTACATACACATCACTGTATGTATGAAAACCACCTTTTTTTTTTTTTACATCTTTTACACAGTTTGAACATTGGAGCTGCTGTGGCAAACATAATTTCCCTTGGGGTGAATAAACTAACTAACTACCCATCTATGCATGGATCGTGTGTGTGTGTGTGTACCTGGGGCTGCGGCCGGGCGCTGCGTCTGGCCTGGTTGAACTCGGCCAGCAGCAGCTGCTGGTCCAGCAAGTCCATCCTCTGCTGCCTCTGGATGTCCAGCGTGGCGCCCATTCCCAGCGGGGTCTCGCCGGTGGGCTCGGGGCCTGCAAAGGCACACACACACACACACACACACACACACACACACACACACACACACACACACACACACACACACACACACACACACACACACACACACACACACACACACACACACACACACACACACACACACACACACACACACTTAAAATAGGTCATGAACTGAACAGGTCCTTGAGTCTTTAATTTAGTCAAGAACGATTGAAAAGCTAACAATCAACATTTGAGTGACTACGAAATAAATAAATTGCAAAACAACACCAAAAAATTAGCTTTAAAATACAGACGAAACCCCCTGACCCCATCTTTAAAGAACGCTTTCAGGTTTTTCCATTCTGTGGCAGGGCTGCCGGCTCCCCTGTCAACGCCTAATCAGCAGGTGACCGTCGGAACGGTATCAGCCAATAAGAGGTCATGCGTGCAGCAGCATGTGTTTAACCTAGAGAGTGAGTCATCTAATGCAGCCCAGTGAGAAGAGCCCTACCTGAGAAGAGGGGCTCCAGGACACAGTGACCCATCTTGGCCAGCCAGACGGGGACGAAGAGGACACGCTGCAGCCAGAGGACATCACTGTAGTACAGGCCGCCTGAGATCTGGGAGACACACAGAACTGTGGATGCATTCAGGATATCAAGCAGGGCCTGTTGGCAATGATAAGCACTGTGATGTCAGTCAAATGGGCTATGTGGGGGTTCACGATTGTGTGGGGGATGGTGTTCCTACATGATACTTGGGCACCACCCTTAACTGCTCCTACAAGGGCATGTGTCTGAATTCACGACAAGTGGCTTTGGATGAAAGTGAGGGATTCAGATGTAGCTTCATGGGCACAACAATAAAAGTCCCTAAAGAATCTCTTAAAATATCCCTCAACATCAATTTATTTTTAAGTATTGTGTGTCTGACAAGTTATCTAATAACACAATACAAATACAACCAATCGATAATGAAAGCGAGAGAAGATCAATTCATATTGAATTACCGATCCCCGTCCTAAATTTGGTTTCACAAAAACAGAGCTGGGAGTCCGGCCAGGATGCAATGTCAAGCCAAGCTGGGCAACAGGGTGGAAAGACATCGATAACTATTCAAAAGGTAGCCTTAGTGGTAAACCGAGTAACTCACCAGTCCACTGAGTGCGATGAGCCACATGAAGGGATTGGAGGTGAGAAGCTGGAACACAGAAGCAACAGCTCAACACAGAGACCCCATCTCAAGCTCTTCTTATACTTTCACATGTGGTGTGAGACTACAAGCTCAGCATTCACTCATCCTTTATTTAACTGGATTTCATTTGTTCATAATAACTTGATGGCAGGAAATGAATAACATGCCACCCAAAATGATCCTCTCATATGCTTGTAAAATGGACTGCATGGGAAGTCATTATAGCAACTAACAATATCTAATTTATAATAATTCTCATAGGCACGAGGCTGGATCTTTGCTTCTGCAATACAAAATAAAATACTACAAACTTCAATGTTATCTTAGCAAAATAATGGTACCGTCCTAGAGAGGGCGCTATAGTGCATTCCCCAATAGTCAATTTGCATCAACTATGTTCTGTTCTGTTCAGCCAAATTCATTAAAAAAAAAGAATGGCAGACCTGTAGAACCCGAATCCAACGTTAAACCAAACAAAATATAAAACCGCTCCAAATAAAGTCTTAATATCGTATCACAATATTTGTAAAATCACATTTACAGAAACGCAATATATATCGTATCAGAGCTCAAAAATCAAACTAATATCCTATTGCAAGGTCTCAGCCTAATACCGTGCCTAGCATCAAACTGACAACTCTCTTGCAGATGAAAGTCCTAAATCGTATACTTTTGTTTTAGGAATGGCTCGAAGGACAAAACACACACAAATGCAAACCTGCAGTCCCACTATGTAGACTAGAGTCTTGTTGGTGATGGGAATGTGACCCAAGACCTGGGTGACAGGCACCCTGGGGATGGAGAGGTAGAAAGGGACGAACAGGGAGAAGATAGGCGACAGCCTGGGAGACATGGACAGAAGATAGGAGAGCTAATAACCAAGATGGATAAACAATAAGACTGTCATCAAGTAGTCACGTACAACACAATGTACGACAACTGTTCTAAATAACTTCTTCCTGTCCATTAAATTATTGATTAACAGGAAGTAGAATTCTCTCTCTCTCTCTCTCTCTCTCTCTCTCTCTCTCTCTCTCTCTCTCTCTCTCTCTCTCTCTCTCTCTCTCTCTCTCTCTCTCTCTCTCTCTCTCTCTCTCTCTCTCTCTCTCTCTCTCTCTCTCTCTCTCTCTCTCTCTCTCTCTCTCTCTCTCTCTCTCTCTCTCTCTCTCTCTCTCTCTCTCTCTCTCTCTCTCTCTCTCTCTCTCTCTCTCTCTCTCTCTCTCTCTCTCCAGTGTGGTCGCCAGGCTACTCACAGTCCTGTAGGGAGCTCTTCCACCTCATGGTCAAACAGGAAATACACAGCCTGGGCCAGTAGGAAGTCTGTCAGTGCAGACAGAAACCAGGTTCCCCAGAGGAAGGACTGAAACACAATAGGTTTGCAGGAGCAGTTATGTTGGTGGCAAAATCAAAAGCTGTAAGTCATCAGGAAATAATTAATTTCCGTTAACTCATTTTCTGCACCAGTCCGTTGGGTTGCGTAGAACTTACAGCAAACTTCCTGGTGCCGAATCGCCTCTCAAAGATGCGGAAGTTGTAGATGAGCAGGCTGCTGCAGATGGTGTCCTTCAGGTCCAGACAGACCAGCCGGCCGCACGCCCACCTCCACACCTGCGTTTGGCAAGGAAGCAGGGATGGGTCCTTACAGGCCGAGATATCCCACAATCCCATGTGCTCGCTCCTAGCGATGCCTTTGAGTTGTATTTATCTATACATACACTATACTAAATATCTCCTATCCGTCCATCCATCCAACTATTTCTGATGGTATAAATTGAAATAAAATGTCCAGAAATTTGCGTTGTGCAAGTGTCCACCCCATGTGTGTCCTATTGCACTTAAAATGGAGTGGATACTTAGTGACTGACTGCCTTCAGTTTAAGACACGGCAACAGTTACAAAATATTGTTGTGTAACTGGACGAAGGCCATTACAAAACCAAAACATCGCTGTAGCGTAGCATTTGAAATACAGTGGATGTTGCGGCATGAATAAAAACCAACTCTCTGTGATCGCGTTACCACGACATTTGCCAATTTGCACGGCAGTAAGGCGTCACACACATTAAATAACAGTAAACCCAGTCTTAAGGCATACTTTGTAGGCTCTCCTCCTTCCGCCTACCTGCTGTTGGTTTGTGATGGCCTGCAGGTCGTACGTGAAGAGTCCTTGGTATCGAGGCAGCAACGTCAGCATGACCGTAAACCCACTTAGAACCAACAATAAGCCTTTGGACAGAGGAACTTTGTCTGTTTGGAAGACAACACATTGACACAATTGAAACGTGGGGTTATTTTTGCATGGTTTTGCAAGGATGGTGCTAAGGAAAGTGGACGGTGTGTCGTTTTGGAAATGTACAGATGCCGTCGTATTAAGGGTTACTGCTGAAATCGTCGTACTCAAAGTGGTAGTCTCGTTACGTAAAGTACTCGTTTAGACATCATTCGTAAGGGGAACGCATTTATGAATGACGACGCAAAGCCAGCAATTGCTAGCAATGGCTCGTCAGTATGTATGAACATTGCGATAATCTTCGGTGAAGCGGAATACTTACATAATCCCCGAGAGCCCGTGGTCGTAAACATGGTTTCTAGATTTGAAGAACAGACTGGGCAAAGGCACTAATGGTCATCTGAAATCTGGTAAAGTTGGAGTGATCAGCCATGCTGTTAGGAGAAGAAACGGGAAAAGGCTACAGTAGCCCAAAAAGACCAGAAGTCCTTGTTGCGCGATTGTTGGACTACAATATATAAATGTCCGCTTGAGGGCGCTGTTACTTTACCATTAAATGGATGTTTCAATTCATATTCAATTTGTAACATCTTTATGGTATTTTTCTGAATGTATATATTTTTTAAAACGAGTACATACCTTTTTTGGGGGGCAAATATTGTTCTTAGAAATAAGTGTGAATACCACCAACATAACAATAGGAGGATGAATGAAACTTCAAATGAAAACAAGAAATATTTTATATTTATATAGAATTTTTTATTTGTATAAGTATTATTATTATTATTATTATTATTATTATTATTATTATTACATGTATTACTGCCTCTGTGATCATCTAAATTAAAACAACAGTACCTTTGCACCAATACTTCCATGCACTGCTGTGTATTTCTATCATTCGGTCTTGGGTGTTAAATCTTGTCAAAATATGAAATTCCTTCCACGGTCTCTTCCTTTAGTGTTCAGTGTGAGAGGCACGTTTCTCTTTCTCAGAGATTATCCCTTCATGGCTGGATGCAATTCAAATTGCTCCCAAGTTGATTGATCCGGTGCATTTTCTACACACCCAAGAACATTTTGAAAAGATATGCACAACAGCTGTCTAATAGTTTGCATTTCCTGGTCTCCCACAGATGCAGTAGCAGGTTAGTTCCCATTGGTTAGTTCCCATCCATTAGGTCTATTTGGCTGCCTGTGGTCAGATGTGACTGCAAAGCAGGGGCCCGGGAACAGCTTGCTAATTGTGTTTCAGACCTTCTCTGTCACTGATGTAGGAGTAAGGTCTAAAAAAGGTTGCTTTGCCCCTGTTCTCAATCAAAGCTAATCAGATTAAACAGGGCAAAGAAGTGTGTGTGTGTGTGTGTGTGTGTGTGTGTTTGTGCGTGTGTGTGTCCTTGTCCACACACACACACACACACACACACACACACATTTGTGTGTTTTTCAATAAAGAGACTCCAGATTTGGAGACAGCCTTGACTCCTGCTGTTTGCTTTGTTCATTAAGAGGAGATGAGCAGATGGCTTGCAGGTCTGTTGTGCAGTACACACATGAACACACACACACACACACACACACACACACACACACGAACACAGTCCTGTCACCTTAGCTTTATCCCCCATTTATCTTTTCCATTACACACCTCTCAGCAGGACAATGCTACTGGGTGGTTGGGAAGGGTATGGTGTGTGTGTGTGTGTGTGTGTGTGTGTGTGTGTGTGTGTGTGTGTGTATGTGTGTGTGTGTGTGTGTGTGTGTGTCTGTGTCTGTGTGTCTCTATGTGTGTGTGTGTGTGTGTGTGTATAGGAGAGAAAGATATAGATACCTAGTTAGATAGATTGAAAGAATAGTAGATATAATTTAAGAGATAAAGCTATTAAGAAAGATAGAAAGAAAGAAAGGAGGAAAGAACAAAAAAATACTTTAAAATAAAGAAGTTACAAAGAAAGAAAGAAAAAGATTAAAGAAAAGAAAGAAGAGTCCCACTTGTGTCTATTGAGTCAAGCCTGCCAGAAGTCGCATCTGACCAAAGTGATGACTCATCCAGACATTATTTTGACTAATCATTAGTAATCTCCCCTCAGTTGATGGTTAATTGTGTTCAGGACACTGCCCACTGGTCAATACACATCCTTTGTCGTGTGTAACCATGACTAACAGCGTTCAAATGCAAGAAATATAGAAATACAAAGAGGTTTGTATTTGAATGATTTTAGATTATTGAATTCAGTAACTATACAGTAAACTATATAAAACGTCTTAGAACATAGTTTTGCTTTTCTATTCACATATAGTTTATTTAATAATTTGGCACATCAAATTATATTAAATTAAATCTCATTGAACTATTTTCTGGATAGATAAATGTTTTTTCCTCACACCTCCATTCCTATTTACTTTCACCTTCATCTGGGAAGCTCAACAAAATGCCACCCTTAAAGACTTCAACCCTAAGAATGCGCCACACCCTTCTTTTTTCGTCCAATGGGGAAACATGATTAAATAAAATGTTGCGGACCAACAGATAGTGCTTTGTCAACATATTTCAGCAACAGCAAACAAATTCCCTTTATCATGGTGTCTGTCAATACCTACGTGTGTGTTTTAGGAAATGGAGCAAGAATCAATGGCTTGGCTTAATCCTTTCTCTCACACATGATTACAAATGCACAGGCACATGCATGCCCACCCCCAACACACACCCGCACATGCGCACACACAAACAGGCATCACCAGCATACACTTACAAATGAAGAAAGGCACACACATATTTAGACATGTGCACAATATACACACACCCACACATAAAAACCAAACACACACACACACACACACAAAAACCAAACACACACACCCACACCTAAAAACCAAACACACACACCCACACATAAAAACCAAACACACACACACACACACAAAAACCAAACACACACACACACACACACAAACAAGCAGACGCGTGAAAAAGAAGCCCACCCACTCGCACACACATCAGATTCATAAAAAAATCTGGTCATTCAATACAACTGTGAGGATGGTAATATGTCATCTGTAAAAAGAGAAAGTTACAATGTAATTATTATCCTTGCAAATAGGACACGAACACCCACATCAAATCCCCCCACACATTGAAGGTAAAGCGTGTCTATGCAAAGTCTCTCAAAGTCTGATTAACAAAGCATTGAAAACCTAATAACAGGTTGTCCGCATGAAATGCATAAAGAAAGACTCAGACATCTTAATAAAAAGGGTTTGTATTGTATTGTCAAACTGCACTACTGCATACCAAGCACATTACAAGGCGTTTATGGGCTGTACAACATGCCATCGTGTTTCTGATGATGATGTCAAAAAATGGGGAATATATATTTATATCCACTGTGTTTAGATATACATCACTGACAAGAAGACAGAAACAAAAAAACACAACTATGGTCAAATCTTCATCTACAATCTAAAAAGAAAACTTGAGTAAAATAAGCACAGTCGAACACTGAAATAAAGAAATTGTTTTCCAATAGAGCCAAGATATCTGGTGATAGGTGCAATAAATTAAACTGGACAAAACAAAAAAGATCAAATAACCCTTTTATAACACAGGTTTCTCCACTGGGCTCTGACGCTGGGGTTCTGGGTGGAGGGGAGCACGCAGACGCGGGGGGGGGGCTAAACACCATGTGACATGCCACCGTGTGGCCCGGGAATGTCTCTCGCGTCTCACAATTGATGCGTCTTCCTTCTCCCTCTGTCCCGACGCTTGTGTCTCTCCGTTTTCTTCCTCTTCTTCTATCTGTCCACCCCCGCGCTCATCTGTCCTCCCTCCTTCCAGCCAGCCATGTATCCATCCATCCCTCCCTCCACCCACCCACCCCTCCCTCCACCCACCCACCCATCCGTCCACCCATCTACCCACGCATCCATCCACAATTCCATCCATCCCTCCAGCCACACCTGCGTCCGTCGTCTACCCATGCATTCATCCTTCCATCCACCCACACATCCATCCGACCCTCCACCCATCCATCCATCCATCCACCCATCCATCCATCCATCCATCCACCCATCCGTCCCATGTCTTGATTTCAGTACATGCCAGTAGCGTGCAGGAATACTCGGCTGTCTGCAAACACAAACACAAACAGAGGCTCATTAAGGTTGATTAAATACATGAGGGTGAACTGCGGCCGGAGCAGCTAAGGTCATGTTTCTCATATGAATTGATGGCGTGGAAACGCTCTGGTTGTAATGTCACCCTATGCTTTTTATTGATTTCTTCTGACTATTCGCAAGGGTTTTTTATTAAGTGGCCCATCAAAGATCATTCATACAAAATGATTAGTAAGTAGACCTGACTGACAGTGTTTTTGCCCCCCCCCCACACCCCCCACCCCCCACACACTCTCCATAAAACCCCTGTTTTTGGTTATTAAACTTCCTGGCACAAAGGCACCACATCCTGCCCTGCTGTCTGACAGACAATCCCCTTTAAATGATTTATTGCTGGGTGTTAATTATGCAAATGATGTCCAAACAAACTCATCACGAGGACAATTAAGACAGCCGTTAATTAGTGGCCGGCTCTCTTCTTGCTTCACTGACATTCAATTAAAAAGCTGCCTTTGAAAAAAAGCTGGCTGTCTGGTAGGCCTGCCCTGGCACCGCTTGGAGCAGAGGTGGGCTGGAACCAGGAGCGCTTTTGATGAGGCCAGGGTGGAGAGATCATAGATGTTTTATTTTTCTGTCTATAAAGGACGTTACACAGGGGAGTTTCTCATTAACACACCACTAGAAAGACAATAATCTTGGGCAAGAAAATAAATAAATAAATAAATTAGGTGTCCTGTCCTATTTAAAGCAGCGGTGGGCGCAACGCTTGATTTAATTAAGTCAACCTTCGCTTCTTTTGCTCGGTACACCTGCAAGCTCTTAGCGAGTCAAACATCGACAGCAGAAGGGAATTTCATAGAAAGTTTGTTTGACGGGGGAAAATAATAATCAGTGACCTTCAAAGATAAACAGCAACCATGCTGGGAAAAATTATCTTCAAGGCAAAAATTACGAAAGTCAACTAAAGTCAACTCAACGCTTACAGAGTGTCTCGTATGAATCCATAACCATAACTTTGGAAGAATTAATTGACACATTCTAGAGGTCAAAAACCATATTCAAACATGCAACAACTTGTGATTCTCTGGATATTAAAAGTGAACATGTTTAAGTAAAGTGTAAGCCGTAGTTAATCCTGGTAAGGTTGAATGATTGTGAAAAAAGGTCAAATTAAACTGTGGTGTTTGTATATTATGTACACGTAAATACGTTTAAAAAGCTTTCATTTAACTGAATCAAAACCAATAGTGCCCCTCTATATGAAAATATTGAGTCTACAATATTAATTAATATTAATATTAATCTACATGAATGGGACAACTACACACCTGTACCTTGTACCATTGCATGGGAGTCCAGCCTGTTGTCGTCATGGTTACTACCATCTACTTCCTGGGTCAGTAAATCTGAAAACAGAGAAGGGCTAATGATGATTGATAGCTAGGAGTTTGGTCATTAATTAATTAAGACAGATAATTAGAGGCTAATGTTGCAGTGGAGGTGCGGCATCCGAGATTTGGGAATATTTTATGTGGAAAACAAGAATATGCCAGCTGGGATATTAATACACAGCAATACAGAAAGACAACGATGAATTCCTGCAAATCTTTATGAGCTTGTCTGTCATCTTTGTGTTTGTGTTACTAAACACCTGTGTGTGTGTTTGTGCATGTGTTACTAAACACCTGTCTTTGTGTGTGTGTGTGTGTGTGTGTGTGTGTGTGTGTCCACCTGTGGGGGTGTCTGCGGCGTGCATCAGGCTGGTCTCGGCCTGGTCGCGGAGCTTCACCTCCTCCTCCAGGGCCTCCTGAAGCCTCCTCTTACTCCTCTTCTCCTTCTTCAAGCGCTTTTGAATCAGCACTGAAAAGAGAACGAGAGACACCCAGAGAGAGCGAGAGAGAGAGTACGAGAGAGAGAGTACGAGAGAGGTGATACAAATGTGTCAGAATGAAGACGTTGCTATTCATTGTTATTCACTCATGTTCCAACTCCTAACATGTGCTCCATCTTCACTCTACGATTTGTTCTAAACAAACAGAACAACCTGACAGAGAAACAGTGTCTGCTGGAATGGCTCTTTCTGACTGTCTGGTGATGCACATGTAACTATTATGCACAAAACATCAGAAAATCGAAGAAATATATATTTCTGAGTCCTACTACTTGGGTCTTGTGCAGTGAGGCATCACTGTAAATGAATGGCCTGGTGGTTTTAAACCAGGCAATAACTGTGTCTGTTACTGTCCCCGAGGTGTAATTGTACCGTTTGGTTGCTCTTTAAGGGTAGAGGCACACTTGTATAAATCGTATACGGTTCCAGACTCTGGCTTTAATAATACATACGTTATTTAAATTAGACACAAAACTCTCAGCACCAATGATACGCTAGTGTGGCTCCCGATAAACGTATGTTTTACTGGGTGAATTTGTTAATTTATGTATTACTACATTCATGTATTATGCAAAGTGGGTGTTTCTATGACTTCTATGACCTTGTATTTATTCGGGTCCACTGGTTCGTCACTAAAATATTTCTAAATGTGATACATGGAGGTTTCTATAAAAAAGAAAAGAAAAAAAGAACGACTTTCCATCTATGGCAAGATACAACCTCTGGGCTAATTCTGACATTAACCCCCGGTTCTTCAGCAGGTTGACCTGAGAACCCCCCCCCCCCCCCCCCCCCCCCCCCCCCCCCCCCACAGCCCGGAGCACTCAGCGCTCCACAAGCACCTCGGTTCTTCTGCTCCACGCTGAGCTGCCTCTCCAGGGTCTCTCTGAGCTCCCGCTCCCGCACCAGCTCCAGCTTCAGCTCCGTCCTCTCCAGCTGGTCCTGCTTCTCCTGGGCCCGGGCGTTCTCTATGGCAACCCTCAGCAGACCCTGCTTGGAGACACACGGGCCGCGCACGCACGTCAACAGGTTAGACATCGGAAACACAAATCTTTATGAGCGATAACAGCAGCCCGAACGCTGATTAATGACCGCCGCATGCTTTCGCTGCTGAAAGGGAAAGACGACGCGGAACAATTTCAACGTCAAACGCGATCAAACAGAATGACTATTTTTTAATTAAGAGTCGACAAATGAGTTGAACATAATTTAAGTAATGAGTAGTGCATGCATACTCTTAAATTAATGTATGCAGGTTTTCATAAAAAACAAAAAAAGAATTTCAATGTGGATCGGATGCTCCTATAATAGTAAAACAATAATAAAGAAATGAACACATCATACTAGAACTAAGTACTACACAACTATTTATAATATGACTACTATTTAAATAGCTAATAATAATAAATATCATAACAGCAAAGTAGAAAAAGCAGAAGAACAGAAAGTGTATTTTGTGTATTAAAAAAGGTTTAGATTATTATTATTATTATTATTATTAATATTAAGAGCAGTGAGAGGCAGTTTGCATGGAGCCTCACCTGGATGTTGGTGAGAAGGGTTTCTATGGAGGACAGTCCTTCAGGGAAGATAAAGGGAGCGTTGAGGCCCGCCTGGAACTTCTGTCCACTGGGGTACACGGCCCTCTCACAGCCCCCCAGCACCAGCCGCTGGGCCTGGTAGCTCTGTCTGTCCGAGCCCTCCCTGCCCGTCACGTTCGTCATGGAACCAGAGTCTAAGAGAGACGAATGCAGAGAAAGAAGCAAGATTGAAAATAAATAATAACACAATAATGATGGATAGACTGTGTATGTTCTCTGCAGTGTCTGCAGTGTATGTGTTCATATCCTGACGTAGGCTGGGACACTCTGTTGCTCTGGGTCATTCAAATAAACAAAGACTCGTCATCGGTAATAGACTATAGACGAAGACAAAACAACGTCCTATTTATAATTTCCGTAACTGGCTTGGAGCACAAGAAAACATTTTCCTTGGCGAATGTATGGGGGGCACACAACAGACGCACATGGGGGCAAGGCAGTGGATTTATATGATAATGTGCGCACAAGTCCTGTTTTGGGGAAAATGAAGCAACTACCCTTCATGGGATTGGAGGTCTGTCTATTGACCGTGTATTATGGTTGACATTTCACATAAAACAGCAAAGAAGCAGAATTACGGCGCACCATCTGTGCCACTTTACGCCGAGTTTTAATCAGCAGAATAAAAAAAGGCACTGGTGAGACTTGAACTCAAACAAGATAATAAAACAAAACAAAACAAAACAACAACAAAATCCAGCAAAAATGTTTGTGCAAGTAAAAACAAAAGAAGACAGTTTTATGACACGTAATTTACACCGGTTTCATGTGAGTCATTTGTCGCCTTCCTTTTCCGCAACCAACAGTTGTAGATGTAATACATTTACAGCGCTCCTGTCCTGAGAGTTCAGCCTATTTCCGAAATGAGTCTCTCTCTCTCTCTCTCTCTCTCTCTCTCTCGCTCTCTCTCACACTCTCTCGCTCTCTCTCTCATCTGTGACAAATGATGTTGTTTTCTCCACTTAGCTGACCACAGCATCTTCGTCTCCAAATCCACCCACCTCCCCTCCTCTGCCTCAGCCGCCCGTCTTGGTAACTGTCACTCTCAAGGTGTTTCACAGATGAAAAGCTACACACCCGCCTCCCCCCCCCCACCGTCCCAACCTCCAATCTCTATTCCTCGCTAAAAGCATTGCTCTGTAAAGAAAGGTAATTAGCAGGTGCTGGCGGACCCAGCGGAGGGCATCCAAATACACTCCTGTGGCTCGCTCACACACATACACACACACACACATACCTACATACAAACAGGCATGCACACACACAAACACGCATGCATGCACACCCCCACACATGCATGCACACACATACACACATGCTAATGCAAATGTCCATGCCTTCACACACACACACACACACACACACACACACTTACACAAACGTATACACGAAACAAATACACACAAACACAACCACAATCGTATACATGAAACACACACACCCCCACCCCCCTACACCCACACACACCGACACATCCTGAAGTGCGCAGTCAGCAGCGTGGGATCCCCAGGCTCCTTGGATGTGACTGATCCTTTATTGAGTTACTGTTTTACGCCTACTTTACCTCTCACACACACACACACACACACACACAGGCGAGCACATGCATATGAACCCATTGCTGCATGCACACACACACACACACATACACACACAGGCGAGCACATGCATATGAACCCATTCCTGCATGCACACACACACCCGCGAGCACACACAACACACACACACACACACAAATACACACTGGGAGAGACACCTCCACACACACACACACACATAAGTTGGCGGCTGCCAGCTCGTTTGATCATTTACACATCTCCCTAACCAAGGTCACTGTGTTTCTTCTCTGCTCACCCATCCTCGTCTGTCCTTTTTCCCCTCTTTCATTCCTCTCCCACCCATCCCCTGGGCTAATGAACCCCACCACGTGAAGACTGCCAGTCAGCGAAGAGAGAGGGAGCGAGAGAGATAGACATTGGAGAGAGCGAGGAAGAGAGAGAGAGAGAGAGAGAGAGAGAGAGAGAGAGAGAGAGAGAGAAAGTGAGGGAGGGAGAGGGAATAAAATTCTGCTGATGTTTGGTTAATGGGAGTGAGGTGTCAGGCATGGCCTCTGATCTTTGCTGCATGGATACATTGTTCAAAGCCCACTGAAAGAGCACACACAGCCAAAACCTGCTCTTCTCCCCTAGTCTCACTCTCTCCTCTTCACACAGAAACACACACACACACACACACTCTCTCTCTCTCACTCTCTCTAATGTAACTATGCATACACGCATGCACACACACACACACACACTCAATCACACACACACACACACACACACACACTGTCACTCTCTCTAAAGTAACTATGCATACACGCACACACTCAAACACACACACACACACACACACACACACACACTCACATACACACACACAATCACACACCCGCACTCACACACACACTCACTCTCGCTAATGTAACTATGCATACACAAATGCACTCAAACACACACACACAAGCGTGCAAGCATGTACACACATACACACGCACACACACATACGCACTCTCACTAATGTAACTATGCATACACACACACACACACCCACACTGATCATTATACAAGGGATTGACAGAATGACTGTATTGAAGTGCTCTTTGAGGGGGCCTTCCATCCACAACAGACCTGGTAGGTTATGATGTTGTAGGTCAACACACAAAAGCGGTCCCCCTTCTATAGTGATTGTGTAGTTGTTTCATTTGCATGCGAAAAAAATCAATCAGAAATCAATTGCATAAATGCATCGTGATGTTGGGCTCTTGTGTTGGGACCGTCTGTGATTTATCAATATGTTCACAGATCTCTGACAGCATCTCCAACCTTACCTGGCAGCCCTTTGTGCATTTCAGATTTGATTACAGAATAATGCCATTCAGTACAGGAATACATTTAAACACACACACACTTATGAATGCACACACGCACGTGCGAGCGCACACCCACACATACACAAAAATACTTTCCTTATTCTCTCTCTCCCTCTCCCTCCCTTGCTCTCCCCGGCTGTAGGATTTTCTGCTGACTGTTTGTCCTTGAGCAGTCCTCATTAAGCTAATGCAAACCTCCCTGACAGAGAACCAAACAACTGACGTTGCAATGCCGTGGCAACACGGGCCCTAACGACGGGGAGGCGGTCGTTATGCAGATGAGGTCCAGCTGAGAGAGCGGGAGACAGAAGGAAAGAACGCCGCCTGGCTCGTTAGGCCACGGCCCGGCAAATGGCTTGCTAATGTAACAGCGCTACCAGGTCTAATGGAGCTCTGTTTCACAGAATTATTTGTTTTTCCTCCCGGCAGGAAGCGCGGAGGCCACCAGCCGCGAGGAGGGGAGAGAGGAGGGGGAGAAACAGCGGAGGGGCCGAGACCGACTGAGTTGGTAGCCACTTATTATGAGATACTGCTTAGACGCGAATGAGTGTGTGTGGGCCCCGGGCATGGGGCCCACACACACCACACCGCAACAATATAAGGAGTAAAGAGTGTTAATGCCGTTATTACCATGCAGCTCGCACCTTTCTATGTTGATGAACAAGCTGCATTAATGGGACACCGATTTACCATATTAAACGTCGTGTCTGATGTCTCTCAGCTTACAAGAAAATCCAAAAAAATCAAAGACAATGAATTGGCTCTAAAATTTAAAACAGCAGCGCAGGATGGGAGGTGGGAGGGCTGTTGTTGTTCTACACGAGAACCGTACCGCGTTCGGCTTGGTTCCGTTTGCTGTCCTTGGCGCTGTACTCTAGTGCTGCCAGGTCCGTGTCTCTGGACCCTGGGACCTGACCGGGGGAGTGGCCCAATACGCTCAGGTTGGCTGACAGTCCATCAAAATGGAGGTCTGAAAATGATAGGATTTTAATTACTCTACACTGATCTAATGAATTCATAAAACAAACAGGAAATGTGTGTAGTGTTACGGAAAAATTAATGTGTTTAAATGACTCATACGTTCTCCGGTGCGGTCCATGTGTATCGGTGAACTGGACACACTGCTGTCCTGATTGGAAGACACCTGGGCATCGTCCAATGAGGCAGAAGGGGAGGGGCTGTCCCGAACGCGCTCCTGTAAAGCCAAACAATTGTTATGATAGCAACACCTCGTACTAATACATATATACATACGTATAGATGGACATATGTGGACATGTGTAACCAAGAAATAAAACAAACAATAAATGTTACTTTATTTATTCAGGTTGAGTCTCATTGAGGCGAAGAACCACTTTGAAGATTTCTGACCTAATCCTAATAAATTATATATAATAATAATCGAATATGGTTGTATGGTCTATGATCCCATTCTCTATGAATAAATAATTAAAAGAAAGTACTACATAGTACTATGGCCAGTTGTGTTAATAGTTTTAAGACAAAACTTTCAGGACAACAAAAAATATAATCTTTGTAAAATGTTTGTTTTTTTAAAGGAGCAAAATAAGAGTTTCCCTTAACCCTGGCATGACACCACCCGCTCCACCACACAACGGCGGTGTGGCGTTACCTTGATGACGGAGGCAGGGAGCCGGGCCTGGTGGCTGGCCTGGTGGCTGGCCTGGTGGCTGGCCTGGTGGCTGGCCTGGTGGCTGGCCTGGTGGCTGGCCTGGTGGTGGAGCTGCGCGGCGTTGGCCATGCTGGCCAGCGTGCTGAGTCGGTTCATCTGGCCCATCGCCATGGAGACGGAGGCCGGCCCCAGGCTGGCGGGTATCAGTGGATGTGAGATCATCATGAAGGGCAGCTGATCCAGACCTGGAAGGAGTTAAAACAATACATAGTTAGTTACAATTAAACAGTTACAATTTATTTAAATATATAAAACTCCTCTAACTTATTCCTCACAAAGACGTTAGATAGGTGAAGATATCATTTCAATCCAATAAATACATTTACTACATATGTTCAAATATATCAACATAGTATTTCTCCAAACAGTAAAAGAGGGCTCATGCACTTTGTGTTCTGATACATCCCAGTTCAGGGTTTACAACGCGCAACGTTGAAATAAAAAACCCTTCCCATTGAACAGCACCCTAGTGTGTCATTTCAATCCTTGCTCTTTCATGAAACAAACGGTCCTGTGGTGGGGAGAGAGAAAATGATAAATATTTATCATTTAATAAAAGGCAAAACATAAACAAAAGGAACGCAGGGAGGAAGTGGAACAAAAGAAGCTGATGGCAGTCCTGGTCGTGTGCCAGCAATGCTTGCTGGGTAATTATAAACACAAAGGGAAAAATCTTGGACTCTACTCCACACGATTGTCACAAATAATAGAACAAATGCAAAGGAACAAAAATAGTTTTTTTCTTTTTTACAAACATTAACTTGGAAGAAAAAAAAGGCAGAAAAAAAAGAAAGAAGGTGAGAAGGAAGGAAAATAAAGAAAAAAATGTAAAATATACAGGAAAGGAAAGAAAGAAAGAAAAAGAAAGAAGGAAAGAAATAAAGAAAGGGAAGCAAGATAAATAATGAAATACAAGAATACAATTGGACATATGTCCGGTGGCTTGCTTCGCTTTGTGCGCTTGGCAGATAACTCTCTCTTGCCCACAGCAGAAACCGCTCCAAACAAAAGATCTGTCTGAATGAAGCTAAATAACCAGCTGCTCTTTGCATCGAGTAGCAGCCAATGCCACATATTAAACTCCCTTTCCACTTCTCCCCTCACCTTCCATTACCCTCCTCCATCCCTTAAAACACACTACTTCCACCTTTCCCCCATTCGTCTCTATCACTCCGTTCTTTCCTCCTCACTTTCACTCTCCCTGATGTTTCATTAAAGAACATCAAAAGTCAAAGTGCCTCTCTTATGTTTACACAAACAAACCATTACTGTAAACAAACAGTTACTGTAAATTTCCCAGAAGATCTTGTTAAATACAGAAATGCCTGCTCCTGCTCTTCTCCTGCCTATGAGGTGTCACACTCAGCATTTGTGTGTGTGTGTATGTGTGTGTGTGTGTAATCTGAGATTGCCTTTGTAGTGGTTTTAGCTCTGGTATGGGGCCTGTTCCTTCCCATAAGGCTGTGGGTGGCAGTATGGAAAAACACACTATGCTGATGTATGTGTGTGTGTTTATGTGTGTGTGTGTGTGTGTGTGTGTGTGTGTGTGTGTGTGTTTGTATGCATTTGTTTGAGAGTGTTTGCGTGCATCCTTGTGTGTGTGTGTGTGTATGTGTGTGTGTGTGTGTGTGTTCGTGTCTGCTTGCCTGCATCTGTGTGTGTGTGCGTTCCTGTCTGCTTGCCTGCATCCGTGTGTGTATGTTTGTGGGTCCGTGACGTGTTTCCAGTTGACTTTGTCATTAACGGTGATTATACTTTACAGGTTTATAATAGCTGGTGGTAACCATGCCGCCAGCTAACTGTACACAGATGCAGTGAGACTTAGCAAGGGCATGCTATGGTAAACAATGCGGTCAAGAGGGAGTGTGGCGAGAGACACCGGGGAAGAAGAAACATGCACTACTCATGCACATCAGGTCACTGAGGGGCATGCGTATGTGTGCAAATGCATGTACATTAACATAAGTGAAACACACTCACATCAAAGCATGCTCACGCACATGTGTATACACACACATGCCGGTGCGCAGAGGTCAGTAGAGACGGGCTCATCTGATCATTCAAGTCTCACCGCATTTAAGTATTGTGTGTGTGTGTTTTGTTCTGTGTGTGTGTGTGTGTTTTGTTCTAGGCTCATACTGTATTCCACACAGAGCTCCATAAGCCTTTTCATCTGTCTAAACACACTGATGTCACTTTAACCTGTCGATAACAGCGGGGGCAACGCGTGTGTGTGTGTGTGTGTGTGTGTGTGTGTGTGTGCGCATGCGTGTCCACGTCATGCACGCAGAGGGCCCATCTTCCCATCGATTGTCCAGCGGTTGTCGTTTGCATTCAAGATAGTGAATTAGAGAGAAGCCTATTGATTTGGCTCAGCCCTTCATCCCAGCCATCTCTCTGTCATCCAGGTACTCTTTCTTGATGCTCCTATTTACCGGGTTTTCGCTGTTCTCATGCCTTCTCCAAGCAATAGGAAGAAAGAGTACCTGGTTGACAGACGCTAACAGAGAAGCTAACAGACAAATTCAGAATTCTTCTCTGCTTACATTGAAAATGTTCGTTATAAATTAGGACAGTTACAAATCATTAGAGAGGTTATTACATCACGCGATGAGACGTCTTATTTGTGAATATTTCTAGCTATTATAATCTTTTTTTTACAGCGAGTGACAAATAAGGATATCATCCCGTAGCCTTGAACATGAGTCATATTTATGAGACTACTTCGCGGGGAGCGCAACTAGCTCTCAAATTCATATGTAAATGCCTCCTGGCCCCCGAGGAAGCAGAGCGGAGTCAATTCCCAGGTGCTCTCTCTCTCTCTCTCTCTCTCTCTCTCTCTCTCTCTCTCTCTCTCTCTCTCTCTCTCTCTCTCTCTCTCTCTCTCTCTCTCTCTCTCTCTCTCTCTCTCTCTCTCTCTCTCTCTCTCTCTGCTTTGTTCCTAGGGGTGATTTGTAGGAGGGTGGGGTGGAGTGGGTGAGGGGGCATGTGGGGGGCGGAGACGGGGGTTGCGGGGGGTGGCGGAGGGGAGGAGAGGGGGGCTAAGTGAAACTTGATAGAAAACATCCCCCCCCTCACCACACCCCACCCAAACCCGTTTGTTAAACACTGTTTGTGGTGAAATCAAAGCGAGAGCCCGCATGATCCCCCCTGACTCTAATGCACTCAGTCTCGGTAACGCTCGACATGGAAGCACGTCAACAACATGGGGGGGAGGGTGGGGGGGGGGGGGGGGGGGGGGGGACGTGTGGGGGAGTGGCGACCAAACCTTCAAAGTAAGTTTAGTGGTGAATCGTTTTTTTTTTCCTCCTTCAATGTAAAATGAATGGAGGGAACGAGCCACAGTGAGTAAGTTGAGGGCCGTGTGTGTTCTGATGCCACACACATACTGTACTCATGGGACATATGACGGCTAGCAGTGTAAAGAAGAAAATATTAGCAAATTGAGACGCTAACAGACAAATTCAGAATTCTTTGGTATGTAAACCTGCCTCCATTACAAATGTTTGCTATAAACTAGGACAGTTACAAAGCATTCCCATTCATGAGAGGTGCTTTTTGTATATTTGACAATAGCTCATGTTTGGGCTTCTTCCTGAATGAGGCGCACTGACTCATTTTTGCTGTTGTTGTTTTTCCTTTTTAGTTTCTGTGAGGAAGTGTATAGGCCGCCCCGTGGTGTGCTCACATCCTGGTTTTAATCAGTTTGGTTTGTCTTGTTGTTGCTAGACATAAGCACAGCTGCTAAAGTCGTAGAGAAATTAACCTCTGTGACTAACCAAAGATTTAACACAACAGATGTGTACAGATTACAATCTTAGGATGTATTGTCAAACACTGAGTATTCGTCGTGTGTGTGTGTTTGTGTGTGTATGTATGTGTGTGTATGAGAGTGTGGTGTGTTTGTGTGCGTGTATTTGAGTGTGTGGTTGTGTCTGCGTGCATGCTTGTGTGTGTGTGTGTGTGTGTGTGTGTGTGTGTGTGTGTGTGTGTGTGTGTGTGTGTGTATGTGTGTGTGTGTGTTTGAACACAGGATACGCACCTATACCGGGGTTGTGATCACCATTCTCTCCGTTTGGGCCTCCATGTCGCTGGCTGCCATGGTAACCACCCATCACCTCCAACTTGATCTTCTTGGCCAGAGCAGAGAGACCTAGAAGGAGTGAGGGAGGGAGTGAGAGCAGCAGATAAAAGACAATCAAAAAATAAAGACAGACAGACCGACAAACAAACAAAAATAGACAGATATAAATAAATAATGAAAATAAAGCAAGAAAAAAAGAAAGAGAGAAAGAAAAGGAAAAGAAAAGGAATCGATCAATACAAGTCAGATCAATGACCCGGCCAGAGGATTAGTGTGATGGGAAGGTAGGTGGTTGTCACGGGAAGAGAGAGGCCAGCCATTCATCCTGACTGCACCGCTGCACTGGTCATTTAGTCTGCCGGCGTATAAGCAGTGATAGGAACCAGCCAAGACATCCATCTCTCCCACTCTCTACCGCACCTCTGCATCGGCAAGGCAGGGAGGACAGCACGCGGCACTGCGAGTTGAACTCCACAGCAAGGCATGGCCTGGTGCCATTTTATGTTCATCATTTAAAAATTCGCAAATAAAATAATCGCCATGCCATGTACATTTATTTGTGGAATGGAAAATATTAGTGAGACATGACACATGTTAGGTAGATACATATGTGAGATGTAGTAAGTTATTACAACCAAAATCCTATAAATAAAAATAAAGAAAGTAGGTCCGGCAAACTATATGTAGCGTTTCTTGCAGATAATAATTATGAATTTGTATCTGTATTTTTCCTTTGATGTCAATTCATGATTGTGACTTCTACTTTTTTGTAGATGATAGATATTATTATTATATTATTATTGACAAGAGAGATGGGAGACGAAAGAGACGCAAAAATTTGCGCAAACGCTATCTTTTGGCATTGCGAGTGCGGTATTTCTTTTGGAAACAAACATTGAATTATTAAAGCCAGCCAAGCTAAGCAACCGGTGGGGGCTTTATCTAGAGAACACAAACAAGCCTAATTCTTCATTTCCTGACATAAGATACAAAATACTTATTTTTACAGTCCTCTAGTAAGCAATTGCAATTTCTACATTTCTCACATTTTGGAAGAGTCTTTCTCATGTTTTTTTGGTGAATTGTATCTAACAACACTCTTAAGATGAGTGTTTGAGGTGAGTCTTCTGTCTGTCTGCCTGTCCATAAGTCTGTTTTTCTGAGTCCTCTGCAACCACAACAAATTGTCCCTTCTCTTCTCATCTCCTCTCCTCTCATCTCCTATTCTCCTTTCTTCCCTCCTCCCCTCACATCCCCTTTCCTCACTCTACCTTTTCAAATGTCAGCATCACAGCGGGACATAAGCCACTCTGTTCTGTCGTGTGCACATGGGTATGTGTGTGTGTGTGTGTGGGTGTGAGTGTGAGAGAGCGCCAAAGTGAGCGAGACCAATGAGGATCACATCAAAGATTTTCTTTCTGCCTTTTACGCTCAAATGTCCTCCTTTCCCCTGTCTTTCTTACCACCTTCCTTTTTATCTTCGTCTCTGACACACACACACACACACAAGCACACACGGAAAGAGACAGTGTGTGTGTGTGTGTGTGTGTGTGTGTGTGTGTGTGTGTGTGTGTGTGTGTGTGTGTGTGTCTCTCTCTCCCTCTCCTGGCCAGTTCTAATCAGCGGAGTTGACATTGCTGCCATGCCCTCTCCTTTGCTTGAAGAAGACTCTTTTCCCACTCAAAAAGATGCTCTTGAACACACACACACACCCACCCACAAACAGTCACACACATACGCACACACACTGAAGTACCTTTGAACAGTGAGAGGAAGCGGAGACTAATATAAAATGGCTTCTTTTGAGGTGCTGAATGAAAAGATCAGGTTGCGGTGAAAAGCACAAAGCCAAGGGCAACTTTTAGAGCTGCGAGGTGCCCGCAATTACTTTCTCTCTTGTTCCCTGTGACACATATATGTGTGCACGCACGCACAAACACACACACACACACACACACACACACACACACACACACACAGAAGAAGCAGAGGAACACTTGCTTCCACTTTTAAAGCAAGAAATTGTTTGTTAATAAGCTAATGATTTAACACCATAAAGTAACAGCCAAAATGTGTCCTTCCTGAGACTGAGATGCCGCTGTAACGTAACGGCATGGAGCCTGAAGAGGAAACGTCACACAGACTGCTTTCTCCCTTATTAATTCAATATAAATGTATACCTTTAACGCAAAAATAGTATTCGATTTCCTTTATACATCACCTTTATACACTACTTTTCTAAGAATAATAACTGTACAAAAGCACATTATTTGATTTATATTTGAAGCTGTTGTCATTGTGCCATGCCATATATCCTAGTGTAAAGATAATAATTGAAAGCCTTTGCACAACATTTCCATCCCTGACAGCTTGGGGAAGTTGAGCTGATGAATGGCTTTGAAGCATGTCAACAAACAACAGTCTCTAATGTCTCTTGTCTTCTGAATGTTTACTAAATGCACACCTGACACTGAGAGGAAGAGATCCTAACAACCACTACGGACAAGGAGAACATGGGACATGGGAAAGACTACATTATGCATTATAATAGAAAATTGTTTTATATAAAAACATCATTTAACTTTGGTTTCATTCTATTACTTAGAACCCAGACTTCTGGCTAATCTTTTTTTTTTTTAAATGCTACTAAAATCACAAGTTATATTCATAGCTGAGAAAACTAAAAATGTCAAAAATTCAGACACTTCAGATACAGCATAGTTCATTTATTTTTAATTCTCAATAATAACATTCTCTTAAATAACACTCTTCCATCTTGACTCATAATTCGGCTTATAATTTCACACGTCATAAAGATGTGTGACATTATTGTAAAGAGTTGTTTCCTATGGATGTAGTAAAAAGAGAACACACATACAGTACATGCACACACACAAACACAACAGGCTAGCCACCTAGCATATGGCAAATCCTATGCAATGGGTTTAGCGGTGCGGCACTACGCACGGCATCAGCCGACGGCTGTCTATCCAGGTTCCTTCAACGAAACGACGTTAACTAATTCATGACACAGCTGACAGGATGCCAGGTCAGTCAAACATGGCCGAAGCAAGTGCTCATCAGCCTGCGCAAACAAATCAGCCACAAACACAGAGATACGTATCTATGTTCCAGAGCAAAGTGCCCCTGGACAATGTTCCTGTGGAACCGTTAAAAAGTGAAGCTTTCATTTTTTATATATGTATTTGTTTTCATGTTACCTTTTGCGTACGTTCAAGGCTTCTATTCATTTCTGTGATCGCTTTCTGTGATAACCTTTTTTAATTTCCTTTTGCATATCTGATTAAGGTTTTTCGTTTGTGATATGTCTTAGAACTTACACCCCTGTTTGATCAAATGTGATGAAAACACACCATGACCGGGACATATGATTTAACTAAATGCAAATTCAACTATTACAATTATTAGACACACAGATTGCACCAAAAGTGTCAGAATATTGTGTCACTCACTTGGCATGAGTGTTGTCTCTGGTGTTGCTATGTGCTATTAGAGATGAAGGGGGGGGGGGGGTCCTACCTGCGGGGGGCATGATACCAGCAGACATCAGCCCACTGTGAGACACCATGTGGGAGCCGCACTCTGAAGATGTCACACTCTGGAGCCTCTTCGGCGGTCGGCCAGGCCTCGAGCTGCAGGAATCACAGGGAGAGAGAGGCGCTAGCGTTAGCAGCACGGGCACCTCTACTCACTCATCTGCTCACTCGTTTTGTCCCCACGCGCTTCCTCTGTGTTCTTACCTAACTCCTCCCTTCCTTTCCCCCCGTTTACCTCTTTACATTTGATTTAATATTAAACACACATACATACACACAGTATACACAAATGCATACACAGTATACAACACACACACACAGACATGCATTCAGATACACACACACAGGCACACACACACACAAACTCACACACACACACACAAACACCCATCAAAATCATTATCCCAACTTGTCAAAAAATGTCTGAATGCAGAGGAAGTACTTGACATGACATTAATACCAGATTCCCATGGTTTGATTGTACTAGGCATGCTCAATCCATCCCAGAAGTAGCATGCGAAAAGCTGTCAGACATCACTTTGGCTCTGACTAAACAGTGTGAATGTCCTGACAAGAGAATGACACGGGCCACATCAGCCTTAATGACAGCCAGCACAGCTCATCTCCCGCCTTATTGGATTGACAACACAGGATTGTGTGTGTGTGTGTGTGTGTGTGTGTGTGCATGGGTGTGCGTCCGTGTGTGTGAAGAAGTGAAAAAAAGAGGGGCTGGAGGGAAGTGAATATATAGGACGGCTATGTTGTAAAGAGAAAGCAGAGAGGGGTAGGAGAGGAAAAACTGAGTGAGTCCAAGAGTTATCCAACAAGGTAGAGGACAGGTTGCACTTGAAAAGCAAAGGATTTTGGAATGAGGGAATGTGGAAAACAGGGGCATATCGCAGAGTGAGGAAGAGAGCGAAGGAGAGAGAGAGTGAGGGAGAGTGTGTGTGAGAGAGAGAGCGAAAGAAGGTTGAGTTTGACGAAGGTAGAGGAAAAGGAGAGCAGCAGCAGTGTGTCTTTGAGCAGATTTTAATTAGAATCTAATCCAGCCGTCATTAAGGCCTCATAAACGAAGCTGTCAGTCAGGAGATTAATGGCATCTCATTTGCATATTGCATATAATTCATCAATTACCCGGCAGAATGGACCAATCCCCTGTTGACACACCCACTGGCTGGTGTGTATGTGTGTGTGTGTGTTGTTGGGGGTGTGTGGGGGGGTGTCACGAAAAAAGGATAGAGCTTGTGTAGTGACAAACTGCATGAGAAAAACAGATATCCTGCGATTGAGTGTGTGTACATGAGCGTATGTGTGTGTGTGTGTGTGTGTGTGTGTGTGTGTGCGTGCGTTCATGTGTGTGTCTGAAGTGTTGAAAAGGTTAATTTGATGAGCCGATGAGCTCCACAGTTCCTGCCCTCAGATTTAATGAGTTGTTATTATTGTCTCTTATTATGGGCCCAGACCGACTGGGATGTGACAGCTGACATCAGATATCACACACACACACACACACACACACACACACACACACACACACACACACACACACACACACATACACCCTTACACACCTCCACATAGACATTCTCTCTCTCTCTCTCTCTCTCTCTCTTTCACACACACACACACACACACACACACACACACACACACACACACACACACACACACACACACACAATCCTACAAGACTGTTGTAATGACCCCAGCCAGACATTGAAGTAGTTGACAATAAGTGTTCAACTGGGAGACAGAGTGTGCTTTTGGGCAAACACAAAGCGTGCCTGAGAGTGTACTACGTATGCGGCCAAAAATTGTTGTTACATATAGAGCCAGATAAACGACGCTTGACAAAAGCAGGAAGTGTTTATTTTCGGCATCAGGTTTGAAGATGGAGTGACACGGTTCTATTCCTGCGGAGTTGGAAAACAGGTGAACACATGTAGCCACACACACACACTCACACGCGGGCGCACATGCACACGCACATATAAAACACAGCCCAACCTGCAGGGACTATAACAGAGACCAAAAACTACACTTTTACTACAGTTTCGTCCATTTCCTATTATTTATTTGAACAACCTAATTAATGACCCCAGTGTGTGTACGCATGTCTGTTGTGTTTTAAGAAGCATAAAGACCCAAGACCTCATTTGTGTTTAGTCTGCAGGTACTCTGCTATACATCAAAGTGACCCACAGAGGCTGGTGTGTGCGTGTGTGTATGTGTGTGTTCCAGTTTGCATGCTTTTGTATGTATCTGTATGTGCTTATATGTGAATTTATCTGTGTGTGTGTGTGTGTGTGTGTGTGTGTGTGTGTGTGTGTGTGTGTGTGTCTGTGTGTTAGTAGGAGAGCACTGGTTCCCTGAGGTAGGATTAATGAAAAAGCCTTTCATGGAAAAGTCATCAAGCTGAGGGGATGGAATGAGAGAGAGGAGGGGGCGGGGGAGACAAGAAAACAGTGCATTGTATGTGTATGAGTGTGCGTATGAGTGTGTGTGTGTGTGTGTGTGTGTTTGTGTGAGAGAGCGAGAGAGTGAGTTTCTGTGCAAGAGAGGGGGTGTATGGCTTATGACCTCTTTGTCTCAAACTTTAATTAAAATCTCACCCAGACGTCCTCCCTCATGCCAACACTGGCCACACACACACACACACACACACACACACACACACACACACATACACATACACATAGAGACACACACACACAACCGCAGACACATTTTTCAAGAGGTTCTCTGTGCATTGAGTCTTGACCTCCAAATCTAACAGCAAAATTGTGTGCACAGCGAGTGTGTGTGTGTATGTGTGTGTGCGCGCTTGCGTGTGCGTGTGTGATACCTGAAACATAAAACGCTCTTAACATGGCAGCTGGGGCTTAGCACAGGTGGAAGAGAAACAAAACATAACAAAACGCTGCAGAGTCTCTTTCTCTGGGTTTCTCTCCGTTACGCACAAACACACATGGGGAGAGAAAGGTAATGAAAGAGGAGGAAGTGTTACAGTCAAAACAGTGGAACAGCTACTGGTCTGGAAGGATCGAGGTGCTGATAGGTAGCAGCTGTCCATGTGTGTGTGGGTGTGGGTGTGTGTGTGAGGAGTGTGTTTGTGTGTGTGTGTGTGTGTGTGTGTGTGAGGGGGCTGTATGCTTATGAGAGTATGTGTGTGTGTGTGTACAAACATGCATGCGTGCACGAGTAGGTGCGTGTGTGTGTGTGTCTGCACGCATGTGTGCAAGACCTTTATTGTGATGGTTGAGCGAAAGCTATGTAAGTGAGAGAACCAGTTCAAACATGGTTGTGTGGTGACTATACGAGCCAGAGTGGGTTTTCTCCTTGGCTCACACACCAAACGCCGTCCCATGCTTGTCACTGCGCCTGTGTGTTCGTTTCGTTGTCACGGCCTTGCTTGATAAATTAGATCATTGTCTTGTTTATGCAGCCAGACTTATGCTGCCGGTTAGTGTGAGAAGGAAGATTGATGCTGCAGTTTCCCTCTCAAATTGAAGGCTGAAATCCTGATACACTATTGTTATTAGGGAAGCCGATGTGATGATGTCATGACAAAAGCAGTTGGGACAAGGAGATACAAAGTACATTCATGCGTACATGGGTGCGTGCATGTGAGCGTGCGCAGGTGCATTGTACATACACATGCACAGGCACACACACACACAAAAACACACACACACACACTTAAACAAACATATACAATACACAGAGAAAACGTTTGATCGTGGCAAGAATCTGATCTCCCGAACTGATACTGCCTTGCATTCCTCTTCCACATACCAGGGTCAGGGAGATGTCAAGACTGTGTGTGTGTGTGTGTGTGTGTGTGTGTGTGTGTGTGTGTGTGTGTGTGTGTGTGTGTGTGTGTGTGTGTGTGTGTGTGTGTGTGTGTGTGTGTGTATTCCATTGAGTCTCATCATACTGGCAGATGAAGAGGCCCTAACTGTCCCATCATACTCTTCTCTCTGCTCTATAAAACATCAAAAGAAGTTGGGGTCAAAAGAAGTGGGGGTTAAAGTTGAGATCCAAACCCCCCCTCCCCCGCCCACCAGCCAGCCCAACACCCCCCTCTTTTTAGATTTCTATCCATCCCCCCCCCCCCCCCTTACTTTGACAGTGAGTTATGGATTGGAGGTACTCTGCTTTGAGGAGCCCACCTTCCCACACACACACACACACACACACACCAACCACCGCCGGGCCAATTTCACACGGCCAGGATTCGCCATTTTGGAACACACACGGCTGGCTTTTGTTTGACACTCTGCGGGCTACATCACTCTATTGATCATTTATCATTTGACATCAATGGTCATTTCTTTCTTTTTTTGGCATTGGATTTTTACGGCTTTCTATATAGCCATGGTTGTGTGTGTCCCCACACACACACAAAATGGGGAAGAGGTTGTGCGCGTTTGCACGTTAATAGCTTAAAAGTTTTCTTTCTCTTAATTATATAGCATTAGTCTGTCAAAAACACATTCCTTTATGACACATTCCACAGTCCATTGTTATTTCAGGTCCCTCTCATCTATTTTAAATAGTACATTAAAGATGTTGACATCAAAAGTAGAATGCAGAATTTTTTTAAATAAATAAAATGGGAAGCTTTATTGAAAGTAATAACGCAGAAGAAAGAAAATTCTGTCAGTGTGGCTTTTAAAATGACACTCTATATCGTATAGAATGTGTGTGTGATAAAGCCGTCTTGTACAACAGAGAGCGGTATCATTTTCATCCTTTTAACCCAGGCCAGTATCTTAGACAAAGCCTGGTAACAGAATGCCCTCATAGGTGTGGACTCCGGCTGACACACACAGCCATATGCGCACCTACACACAGACACATAGGCAGTGGGGCATAAACACACTTTGACCTGGGCCGTTTGATGTGTATTGGTGACAGAGAATGAAACTGTTCCTTTGTCAGAGGGGGGGGGTTACAAAAAGCAGAGAGTATTAGGTTGCCTTCCTACACACCAACTTCTCTCTGTGGAACTAATGTCATTTACCGGCTAAGCCAGCAAACACAGAGCCGTGACCATGCGACCCTGAGTGTGTGAGTGTGTGCGCACGAGCGTGTGTGTGTGTGTGTTTGTGTGTGTGAGTGCGAATGTGCCACCTATGTGTGAGTTATAGCAAGGCTTTGACTCAGAATGAAGTCAGTCCATCTTCACGGCTTGATGAGTCAATGGTCATTGCGTGCGTGTGTGTGTGTGCGTACGTGTGTGTGTGAGTGCATGTGTGATGACACACTCAAAAGAGATTATGTGGAAGAGACACAAGGAAACAGAATTGATGATGAAAATATTGTGTATTTGGAGCCAACTAGTTTTCGAGAAATACAAATAAAATGTGAACATACAAACAAAAAAAGAATATACAGACTAAGAATACAATAGACGAGACAGAGTGGTCAGAGAATCTATGTAGATCACACTGTTCAGTAATTTCAATAAAGGATGTTTTATTTTTTCACCTAAACTGCTCAACTTTGGAAAATAATAAGTGATAGCCATCTAATCAGTAACCCCAACAATGTCACTAAACCATAAAATCATGTCCCGCTCCAACAGAGCTCATGTCTCAGCCTATTAACCAAACTTCGTTGAAACTTGTGTGTGTAACAACACGAAACACCATAGTGGTCCACTCACTTTACGAAAAACGGTTATACGACATACAGTTTTAATGGTATCTGTCATAGAAAGACCTGTTAGCGTGATACATGTGAAGTCCTCACACAGGAGAGTGTTAGAAGTTGTTTGAAGTTAGGGATGTGTTGTGGTCTCATTAGCTAAAGGTTGGTGTTGTTTTCTTTTCTCCTTTGTTTGAGTGTTGTGTGTTGTTGATAATTACACACACACATATGCAGAAGGGACTGTGTGCTTTTGGGGGAGGGGGGGGGGTGGTGGTGGTATACAAGCCCATTAACACCTGACATAGAAATCCCAACAGACACAAGGTGCACGTAGCTATGCTGTTGTTATTTAATACGAGGTCAATGTGTTACCACTGGTTAAGCAGGATCCCTTTGGGACGTTTGCTTAGCCCTTAGATCATCGAAAAGTAATTATTTTTGGGGTGAATGATAGATGAGTAAACTATGCTGCTAAGCACTTCCACGTCTGGTTCCAAAAAAACCAACAGGACAGTGCATGGCAATGGGATGCATGTAAAAGAAATAATCATGAAGCATATTTATTTAGCACACTTTCAGAAAAGGTGGGACTGCAAATTGAGCATTAGATGTGGATAAGTAGGCTGGAAAATAAGTAGGCTTCTTAAAGTGCCCCAGGGTTCATTTAACTAAATTAGTTTCACCATTTTTGGGGGGTATTATAAGTTTTTAAGTCTTTGGGATGTAGCTACAATCCTGAGTTATCCTCTATTTAAAGCTGGATTTCAATGACAGCTGTAAATTGGATCATTGCTATAACTAATATGGATTAACTATATCAAACTACCAATTCAATTCCTATTCTTGTCACCTTTCAAACATGCCCACGTGTATGTTTAGCACAACAGCACCAGTGCTAAACATCCCAGACAATTTAGTCCCTTTTATCCAAACATCTCTGTTGGGTATTGGATTGATGACCCGTGTAGTTGGTCACCATTGGAGGAGTAGTAGGAAATAGCTAATTTACATAATCGCATCATAAATACCGAGCATTCGTTTAATCATCTCCTCTTTGCTGTGGCTCAGGGCTAAAGAGTGTTGATATGATAAGACAGCGAGTTATTAAGGAACGAGAGAGCGACTGACACAGAGACAGAGAGAGAGAGAGAGAGAGAGAGAGAGAGAGAGAGAGAGAGAGACAGAGAGACAGAGACAGGGAGATAGAAGGGAAGAGTATAGGAGGAAGAGGATCAGCCGAGAGTTTGTCCTGATTTAAGCTGCCGCTTGGGGCCAAATGAAAATTAATTAATTTCTGTGAAGAATCAATTTCTCAGAATGACAAGAGTCGCATACAACGGCTGTGTGTGTGTGTGTGTGTGTGTGTGTGTGTGTGTGTGTGTGTGTGTGTGTGTGTGTGTGTGTGTGTGTGTGTGTGTGTGTGTGTGTGTGTGTGTGTGTGTGTGTGTGTGTGTGTGTTTGTATGTGGGGAGAGATGATTCGATAACACAACTTATTAAGGGAAAACTTTAAAGAGTGGGTGAAACGACTTTTAAGGATAAGGATTAGAATTCATTATCCTGGTCGTCAACGTTGTCAAAACCATCAGCATCATATCAGCCTACTTTTTAATCATCAGCAAGAGCCTACACTTTGCCTAATCATCCTCCGTGTAAACTGTCGTGTTGCAAAGTTACCACTCTGATCACACACGCACACACACATATGATGCTATTGGGACCACGGTTTAACTTCACCTTGCGTTGGTGCAGTCGTTGTAGAGTACCTCGAAGTCCTTTACGGAGATGAGTTTACACCGGTTCACCCCTGGCTGGATCGCCCCAAGACCGCGAAGCACACGAACCTGCTCCACGTTGCACACCACCGGGGTTATGTCCAGCCGTTTGAGCTTCGTGTACACCGTGTGGAGCCCTCCGACCAGGTGTTTGAGGAACAGGTCGAACGCCTGGGGCAGGCAGATCAGCTCGGCGTCTTTCACCGTGAAAGAGGCCAGTTTGGCACCTTTCACCTCCACGAGTTTGCACTCGTTGTTTTGCGGCGTGTTCTCCACCGGTGACGGCGTGGCGTACGCAGGTTTGCCTGCGCTAAGCGGAACGACGCTGGTCTTTTTTATGGCGCACATGGACGTGCCGCCGTTCGGCGCTAAGAGATCGGGTCTGAACGGGTGAAGCGGCGCCGGGTGCGCCACGGGAGGTGTCGGCGAGGAAGAGGTGGACGTGGCCGCAGGTGGCGGAGAGTTGGTGGCCGGAGAGGTGGAAAGCGCCGGCGGATGGTGGCCAACAGGAGCGGAAGGGAGCAGAGCGGCAGCCTGGGAAGCCATGGCGGTCATGTCCCAAGATGGAAAAGGAAATTAGCAAGTCAACTTCGGGGCGCCGAAAGTCTTCTGCGGAAAGTAACTTCGCTGAAGTGCACGTTCTTAGTTGTCCCTCTGCAGCAACGAAAACGCGAATCGTAGCCTACTGCGCGGAGTGTGGACAAAAAAAAAATGTGAGGGGACAAGGTGCGCCTGTGAAAAAACAGATCACACTCTTCAAATAGAATGAAAGGAAATTGTCTAGCGCTACAGATGCTACTGTGACATTATCATATAGAGGAGGGGCCTTAACTAGAACATATTCTTGGAGAGAGAGAGAGAGAGAGAGAGAGAGAGAGAGAGAGAGAGAGAGAGAGAGGAGGAGGAGGAGGAGGAAAGAATGCACTCGACAGAAATAGGCCTATGGATAATTTTTACTACAATTTTTGTAGGCATATTTTATAATGTATAGTGTATGGTGGTTTTACTAATTGATATCCATTAGATAGCCATTTGGGAGTTTAAATTGTGTAGTACTACATTTCAGACCTATTGAAGTTAATACAAATGAATGTTAATTACTGCTCAATATATGAATATTGAATAAATATCACTATAACGGTTGACTATAATTTACAAGGCTTCACACGCTGCACCATAGGCTAGTCTATAAAAAGAGTAGGACTATAGGGTGTCCGAAAGTCAAGTTTAACAAAAAGAGTGAGAGAGGAAAAAAACAGTAACCTTTACATGTCCCTTTACCTGTTCCCTACTGCTTTCATATCCAGCGCTCCGTCTCTTTTCTCTCTCCTTCTCTCATCACCCCCTTCTCTTTTTTCCTCATCTCTTCCACTCTCTTAATATCTTTCTTTCCTCTTTCTGTCTGTCTGTGTGTCTCCCCCCCCCCCCCCCCCCCCCCCCACACACACACACACACACACACACACACACACACACGCACGCACGCACGCACAGACACACACGCAGACTGCCGTCATTTACATATGGAGCTTGCAGTCCTTTCAAAGTGGCTTTCACGGAACATTGTGCCGATAATGATCTCGGTCGCAGAGGGAGAGAGACACACAGATCTCCAGAGACCATCTCGCCATAAGACAAGGGGGAAGAGGATAAAACTCTGACTGTACTTCAACTCAAAGGACTTTAACACTCTTCCTCCTCACCCCACCACCCCCCCCCCCCCCCCCCTCTCTCCAATAAGCCCTCTTGTGTTTTTTAATTGGCAGAAATTAATCTTTGGGATGTAGATGGTAGATTTACATTCATTAAAAGTCAAGTGAGGAAGCCAGGCTTGATGCTAATCAAATCTGCTTAATTATGCTTAACATGAGTATCTCCAGGGAAGATAGAGAGAGAGAGGGGGTGAGAGAGCTAGAGAGAGAGTGCAAAACTTTCTACTTTTTGCCTTTGATAACTCCTGCTGAGTATGGCCTTTTCCTTGCCAAATAGAAATGTCACGACTCTTTTTCTCATTCTAGAAAACACATTGATAGAACCATCATCGTTGAGCAGAACTGATATAAGGATCCAGTTTGCAGTAATATCTTTAATAACTAGGGATTAGTTCATTATGAAGCGCGTTTGGAAAAAGGTCTTCATCTCTTTTATTGTCATCCCCCATCCTTGACAGAACTATCAATAAAATATTGCTAAAGGTCATAGAAATTGAGATCAAATTATAAACAAATTACAACAAGGCGCCGCTGAATAAAGGCTTAGCGTGCATGTTTTGTAAGGAAAATATATGAAACCGATAGCCAAAAGGCTAGCGGTGTCATATATTTAGAGACGGAAACATTATAATTTTGCCTGACATTTTAATCCAATTATCATTTCAGCCAAATCTTGAATTACTGACTGAGGTCATCCCATAATTTGCTACTGTTTAACCATCGATCTTCAAACACGCCGGCAAAGAATGAGGCCCACAACTGTAACCATGGCTATGATCTGGTAAACCGATCAGAGTAGGAGGGTATAGCATATCTTTTCATAGACTCACCAACGTTTATTGTCCCAAATGGGGAAAATTGGGTCTAATTCCACCCCAAGGGAATCCTCCCTATGGAGCAGTAGTGTGTTTGTCATGGGGGTTCTATGCTGCACACTGAGGACGAACCCATTTCCCCCTCTTTTTCCCCTAGACATGTTTACTTATCTGAGAACTGCAGAGACAAAAAAAAAAATCCTTCCCCCAAAACAACACCATATGCATCCAGGTCCAGTTTTTCATCAAAGCATGTAATGTAACAGTTTCAGCTACAGCCTGAGTCAACAAGATGAACAAGCGGTCTGGCAATAGCCGGTTCCATGTGCCTGTTTTTGGCTGCTGAGCCGAAGCATAAGGGACCATTCTGATGGGTAGGCAGTCAGATTGGCCGATGAAGTGTAAATACCACTCTATCTGTTCCCATTAGACAAGTAAAAACATTCAAATCCCATTTCTGCCGCTATCAAAAAGGCCCCAGGGTTTCGGGGGGGGGGGGGGGGGGGGGGGGGGGGGGGGGTGTGCGTGTATGTGTGTGTGTGTACGTACGTACGTACGTATGTGCGTGTGCGGGACTGTATTTTAAATGCCACCACCGTCATTGCTGCTTGGTCTGTTACATGTACACCCTTAATTCAAACGGACAAAATCGGTTCCGACAGCAAGCGTTATGATTCAAATCAGCTTGGAACAGAGGCTGTGTGTGTGTGTGTGTGTGTGAGTGTGTGTGTTCTGGTGAGTGAGAGAGCATGTCATCATGTTTTGGTTTGTGATTAGGTGTCTTCGCGTGTGTTCATCAGTGTGTCTGTTTATGTGTGTGTGTTTGACCAAGTGATCACACACACCCTTCACATTCCCCTATGATAATGTGGATTGATTATGGATATGATAATGAGAGGCCAGCATAGCGTCGCGACCTTCACAAGGTCTAATTGAAACAAGCGTTGGTCCTCCGTAGCACTTATCAAGTCACACAGCACATCATTAATCACAGAGAATACAAGCTGTCATGGTACACACCAACACACACACACACACACACACACACATCATCTCTCTCTTTCTCACATACATACATGTTCGCTCCTCTATCACCTACCACACACACACACACACACAAGCTTGACTGCATGGACACGCACGCACACATACACAGACACACATGTACACAGACACGCATGCACACACACACACACACACACACACACACAAACACAGACACACACACACACACAATGCAAGCTGTCACTACAATATGGCGGGCATTGTCTTATTTTAAGGAAAGTGGACAGCTAGTCCACCCTCCGTCTCTATTATAAGTAAAATTGAGGGAAAGAACTTTGGAATTCGAACAGAAGTACCAAAAGAAGGAAGAAAAAAATTGACTAAACAAAAGCAAACTTCTAAAACAAAGAAAGGTGAAAACAATAGAACAAATTAGAACATCTGCTCTCTTCAGCCCAACAACTCTGAGATTGAATTAGCCAAACTTGTTTTTATTACCTGCTTTGATTAGAGGACCATTTACCGCCAAAATGGGATTCCAATGCAACATATGGTGCGTACCTGTTAAACATGAGATGTTTAATATTTATGCAACGCATCACTGAGCTATTCAAATCAACTAATAAGCCCAATATGATATTAGTCATTACATAGTCCAACACACTAAATTACAATCTGATAAAACGTGGTTTCATGATTAGCATGGGAAAACACAGGGGACTCTACACGTACGCGTGTTGATGCCATTGCCAACTTTGTCAATTGTTATTCAATTAACTGCTTTGTTAATTAAACCAATTAATACTTTAATACAAGTGTGTGGAGATATACGATTATTATGCATCTATGCAGGTGATAGCTAATTACAACTGTAAATCAATCACTTGCGGATTAATCAGTTTGGATATTGTCCAAAAACAACAAAGTCAAGTTGGAAGTTGTTTTTTTTACATATTTTGATTACTATGCTATTATCGTTTCTAATCATTGTTAATGATCCTTTAGAGTTTATATGATCCAATCCTCTCACCGAGAATTTAATTTGGAACTAAACACTATAATCTTACAGTTTAATATATATAACCTGTATATTTAGGTTGTTGCATTGACGCTATTGCTAACAAGGTCATCAAACTCCTGTCTGTGAAACGCACCATTAAATAGATGCTTTATATTGCTTGCGTATAACCAATAGTCTCTCACATCAGTTTAAAGATTTATCTTCGTCTACACAAAAGCAAGCAAAATGTCACAGTGCCAATAATGGCGCCTAACCGAAGTATTATTATTTTGCTTTCAATTAAGCACAATTAACGTTGTCTGTAACCTACATATAATTGAACTCCATGTATTTGCCTAATTAAAAGTAACAAAGTGTATTGGATAGTGTAGCCATACATAAATGCAAAACAAGGTATTTTCTCACTGACACCTGAGAATACTTCCACTAATCAGACAGAACACCCCAAGCTGGTATGCACAAAGTATCTTTAGAAGTTATTTTATGAGACCTGCTTGCCTCTTAAGTTTATATGGGCATGTGATTTGACCAGTGGCCTAGTTGAGTGCACTATTCTTAGATGTTTTATGCATATGTGGGCGATCTCTCAGTTAGGACTATGGGATTTGGGAATATTTTGTTTTATGGAGATCAAAGTACCAGTCTAAGGCAAGGGGAGCCCCTTAAACACATCAAACACAAAGAAATGCATTCTGAACACCGTGCCGCGATGGTCCATCAAGAGAAACCAAACCTTACAACTCCCCTCTTTGTCAAAGAAAAGTTAATAATGTTGCTCTTTCACCATTAACATCTTAAAGGCAACACAACCTCACCCCCCACAGAGGCCCCAGCTGATTAGGCCTGAGGGCATTCAGGTAGATGTATATAGCATATATCAGATTGTTTGGTGCTGATGCAGTTGCGATGCTAGCGCTCAAGAGATAACTGTGTCAGGAGATCAAAGGACCAGTCAAGATATTGAGACCGGTAGCCTGTCAGTCAAGAACACACAAGCCCACCCGTTGGAAGACAGAAATGCTTCCATAGACACACTTGCTTTCCCATTCTCTCTTAGTGTGTGGTGTTACTGGGCTGGTATGTTGTCAGATAGCTTAGAGAGGGTTGCCCAACTCCTTTGTGCAGTGAATGAAACCTTAAACTCTCCCATATGGACATACACAAACCACACACACACACACAAGGTGGCAACAAGAAGCACATAGGCCTGCAGAGTTGCGTTTTGTGCTCTCAGCATTTTGTCTCGTCTTGAAGATGAATAGAGGCAGTTTACAAACAGCGGTGAAACAAAACAATGCTTTGTGTGGTTGGACACATGATGGCTACTGGTGGTTGAGCAAAACCTTTTTTGTCAGGTTTGCTGTACAATATATTTTTGATATTATTAAAGATTAAGCTCAGGTCACTTAATGGCATGAGTTCCATATGTTTAATAGTGTACAAAGTCGTCAGTGAAGAAATGTTGTAACCTTAACCTGTCCTTTTTGCTTAAGTGGACTTGTGTGCCGTCATCTATTAATGATAAATGTAAAGTATTTTCTTAAAATATTTCCAAGTTGAATTGTCTAATGACCGATCATTAATAGCAAAACAACTGGGAAAAATACGTTTTGAAAACATGATCCTTGATCCATATCTTCTTTATAATCTTTAGTTATAACAAAGATATGGCTCAATGATCATGATCACGTCATATTTAACTTGAAAAGTACTTCAAATCAAAAATACAAACAACCCCTTACTACTAAAAATATATACGTCTATGTATTCGTTTTGTGGTCAAATGTTAACTAGCAGAGATCATTTATGCGTGAAACACAACATATTCAAAACCACCGCATCAATATATTGCATATTAAAGAAAGACACAGTGCCATCTAGCGACGGTTTATTGTCATGTAAGTTTACATGAAACAAATCACGATTCACTACACATGTATAAAGGATGAAAAAACAACAACAAGGAAACAAACTAACAAATATTTTGTTTACTAAGTGCTACACAGTTTCTCTGCACAAAATTCCAGACGTAGAATGGGGATTATAATTTATGTAAAAATACCTCAAAAACATATTTGTTTGATTTTTAGGTAGAGATTGAGGTTGTAAGGCTCTTTACATTTGGTGATTCTATGAACCATGGCATTACACATATGTAATGTGTCACGTGTAATTACAAACAAAGAAAAGGACTGGGCATACACAGAATAGCACATGAGGCCCATGACAACACATTGAGAAATGTGTTGCACTGGAGTACTGGACTGGAACGCGGTCTGATGACTTTTCAGTTAGTGGAGTTGTCAGAAGCCTGGAGACAACAATATAAATATGAAACTGAATACAATACACCAGTATTACTGTTTTAAATCAGATGCCTAGAATGCCACAATTTTGCATATAGATTCTTAGCTGAAATTGACCTAAATAAAATAAAGGCTTGTGAATCTTAATACTGTTACTTAACACTTTCATCATCAAAATTGTTCTAAATTACTGTAGCAAAAATGTCTAGTTTTAAAGGTATTAGGTAGAAGTATGACTTGAATGAAACGTATTTGAGAGATTTAGTTATTCCCTAGTTGCTCCCTAATTTCCTTCAATTCCCCAAATATATATATTTGCATACCTTCAATGAGTCGGATGCTTTGCGCAGTTCCTTTATGACTAAAGACAAGGCCTCCGGATTGATGCCTTGCTCACACAACCGCACACAGATCGATAGTGACTCCATATCCAAGCCTGTGTTTAGCAATCTGGAGATTTCCAACAGCACTAGTAGAAAACCCAAACAAAAACATCGAGTCATTTAATGTGACACAAAATGAGGAGGAACAATGCAAATGAGGACTTAGAAACTATACCAAATCTAATCAAACTGAAAAAAACGTACTAATGACCAAATTAGTGGTCCATTATAAATACCGATCTTTGTTTTTACTTCACATCCTTCACACACACGTATTAACAGATAATGATCGAAATCATTCATTCAGATCTAGCATGTTAGTCATTTAAGGAGTAACTTAAGTTAGAACATAATATATCTGAGTACATGTGTCTGCCTCATGATAAAACTGTTACACGGGGTTTAGTCACGGACTATAAACCACTGTCACTTCTTGTAATACACCGTTGCACGGACAATAACCATGTGCAATTTGTATTATATGAAATGCATATGCACGTTAGTTATACGTATTTTATATGCAAAAGCTTACTGCTCAGAATATGCACTTAAAATGAAACCATATTTACCGTCCATTGTCTCCCGAACAGCATTCATGTTTGCATTCGCTCCACTTGCCATTGTAATGGTTCGGACGTACAGTATCACTCACTTCTTAATTCACTTCTTAAATAGGTTACTGCCTAGCGGAGGCTGGCTAATATTATTGACCAGCAAGCTAGCTAGCAGGACCACAAACGTTAGGCGTAACTAATACCAACAATGACTTGCGATGAGTCCACCATACGTTCAACCATATTACCAGACTACACCTCTGAAAATAATAGTTATCTCAGAAATGACACCTGTGTTGATGAAATACATTCCTGTGTGTAAAATGAACATTCATTTGATAGCCCGCCTACTCTGCCAAACAACTGTGACTGAAAGGAAATGACGACGGAGTAATCCCATTGGTTCCCCAACACTTCCTTGGAACTTTCTATTGGCTGGCCGAACCTTTCGGGAAATTGAAACAACATTTTGAAACTTTAACTGGTAGTTACTTGACTGATGCTTGGTTGATGTGTTGATATATATTTGTAAGTATTATCAGTTAATATAATCAATTGATGGTTTTCATCGCACGTGCAATTGTGTAAGAACTTGAGGCAATTGGTTGTGTCACGGGTGGATGTTTTATCGAGTTAAGTTTTTTGCCAGGCAGTCAACCAGAAGTAGCTAATACAAACGTAATTCATGTATAACTTAACCTAGTTAATCGAATCTATTAAAGATAGCGTTATTCCTAAATTGCGCGAATAAAGAGTGTTAGCAATACACTGAAATGACCTATTTTGTTCTCGTGTCTTTGTCAAATAGGAGTGCTGCTTGGGCTTTGTCTTTAAAATGGGGGACCACATTGAAGTAGAAATCACACCAGAAACTCCTGGAAAGCCTTTAATACGGAACCCATTTGAGAGCCCCAATGATTACCACCATCTCCAGGAGCTCCTGGGGCCAAGCCCTTCTGTCTTCAAGCACTGTAAAGCTGTACGTTTATACCACGGGACAACCATTTAAAAAATAATTATAAATCACATGTATCACCACCCTAAGCAGATACAATTTCCATCTCTGTCTCTAAATGGTTTGTTTGTTTGTTTTTGTCAGAAGGCTACTGGAGGGTTTGACTGGGCTATTGAGGAAATGGCCAATCTTCTGCCTGTGGACATAAACCCAGAGGACATCCAAAGACAGTCCATCTACTTAAGTCAGACAAGGTATGTAGTCGGTGTGATGATGGACACAGGCATGGCTAAGTCTGGGGCTGTTACAATAAGTCAGTTGGTTGAATAATTGTGAATCTGAAAATCAGTAGACTTCTAATGAGTAGACCATTTTTAGTTGTTAAGATATGTTCAACCCTTATGTTATGTCACATCCAATATGTATGTGCAGTGTGCCAATATCCCATAAGAAAACCCTTAAGGGATTGTATCTAGTTTTGAAATCCTAGTTTGACTGTTCATCATTCATTGGCAGAGCAGAGGGATTTTGTGAAGCATATACTGTTTAAAGGTGTCTGTTAAAGCTGTTAATATTTAACAGAACAATTGTAACATTTACTCTTATTCAGAGAGGCTTATTACTTAAAGGGGCATGAGTTTATTTTGCTTACAAAATGTATATTTAAAATGCAAGCAGGCAATATTTGTCTAAAGGGATGTAGCATGCTATGAGTAAATGGTGATAAAGATTACATTTTAAACCCATTTTGTTTCTCTGATTACCAGGATAGATACTGACATTGAAGAAAAGCGGCAACATGCTATCGAACAGGTATATTCATAACCATAGTAAATCAGATGTTGTAGTTAGTGATGTAATTTACATGTCTAACTATCGTTTTACTATTGAATTCAGTTTTTCACCAAAGGAGCAATCGTTCCCTCTCCATGGGCAGCCCCTGTATCTCAGAAAAATACTTTTATTCGCAATAAAACAAGTAAGTGTTACTTTTGATTGTGATCATAGATGTCCTTGGTTAACCAGACGCAAGGCATTGGAGACTGATATGCAGTAGTCACATTTAGCGTCTATATGTGTGTTTTATTTTCTTCTGTTTCTCTTCTTTTAGATTCCATTTCACCATACATCACCGAGGAACCTGAAACACTCAATGGTTGGTATCTGACCTTTGTAGGATAATTTGGGCTATTGTTTTTGTAAAGCAAGACTTTAATATTATTATATAATTCTTCTTTATTCTCACTGGGTTCCTTGTTTTGGCATGCATGTGTTTCAGTTGCCTGTCAGACTACCCTTTCCTTACCTGTGGCTTTAGATTTGGAGAAGATCCTAGGTAAGCCTCCTTTTTAAAGCAGATCTCCACACTCATTTGAAACCTGCACTAACTAACTGTTTCCCTGAATCCATCCCTTTTTGTTTTGAAAGTAACAAGTAACATTTTTGCTATGAATTGATTCAGAAGAGAACAAAATTCCTGGGCAGATTGAGCCATGGGAGGATGAAATGACAATAAACATAGTGATGGTGCAGTGAAAAAGTGACATGATGCATGTTTAAAACGCATCTAAATAAAACATTGTGTGTGTGCACTAAACCTCCTGTCGTTTGGTTGACCAGGAGAATATTACCTCAGCCAGGACACCAGCGAGGCGGTGCAGGAGTGCCTCAGCTCCTCCTCCCTCAGGAGGAAGCTGTTCTTGGACGGCCAGGACAGCCACAGCGGCTCGGACCACTCGGGCGCGTCCAGCCCGGAGAGGAGTCCCACCGTGGGGCCGAGGTCCACGAGGGTCAGCGTGGGTTCGTTTGGAGCTCCCAAGGTGGTGTCCTCCTTCCTCTCCTCCCCTCTGGCCTGCGACACCATGGCAACCACACCGTTGTCCACAGTGAGTCATCGTGACTACAAGGCTTTTGTTTCTGAGTATATTTAGAGGGAACATTTAGTGATGTAAAGAAAACAAATGTCGTTTCTTGTAAATATCGCGTTGGCATGCTTTTACTAGTCTATGTCTAAGTGTTCCCTCCATTGCAGGGCCAGTTCTCATCTAGTCCGATCCAGAACGGCCGTTTCCGTGACCACAGCCTGGGCAGCATTACCAGTCCCATGTTCCCTGATAGGTCCTCACCTTCTGGCTTTGCCTCCCCCTCTGTCTCCCCCATCGGCCCTCACATATCGGGCACACCCATAGGCTCCGGTGAGTCCCTCGTGTGTTACGTAATGTAATTCATACTTGGTGTTTACTGTTACTACTGTATACCTTACTGTGCATTTCTTAATTGCAGTTTAAATCTGGATGTCGTGAACAGATTCACTACCCTCCATTGTCTTTGCCACGCGAAGCGATGCCGTCTTACTCAGTCTATTAATTTTTCGAGGTACAAATCTCTTATCCCCAGGGGAGAGAAAACAGCTGAGCTTCCTGACTCCAGATGGCGTCGCCGGCGTCCCGGTAGACATGGACGTTAACTCCTGCTCGGGGAGCCCATATGTCGAGGGTTGCTCTCCCATCCGGAACTGCTCCCCGCGCCAGCTCCCCTTCCACAACCGGTCCCACCCCAACGGCAGGTCCAAGGCCAGGCCCAGAGCCCGGTGCTGGGCGTCCCCGCCTCACATCTCCCCCATCCGCAACCCCAAGGTGCACGACGACCCGCTGGCCTCGCCGCCCCTCGCCTCCATGGAGTTTGACCCGCCGTCCCCCGCGGCCCGGGACAATCACCTCTGCAACGGCGTTGCAGAGGTGGAGGAGGAGGAGGCAGAGGAGGAGGAGGAGGAGGAGGCAGGGAAGGAGACTCCCATGGAGGGGAGGCTAGAGGACATTATGGAGAGGGAGGAGGACGAGGCCGGGGAGCCCTCGGTGCAGCTGACCAGCTCGCGCATGGGCAACGTGTCGACCACGGAGAGCTCCCACATGTTCATGTCTCTGCTGGCGGAGGGGAGCAGCATACGCTACGACTCCAGCATGCAGGTGTGTGTAGGAGCGGTCCTCTGCTGGGAGGGATGGGCAGAGCTACTCCTGGACTCTTTGATTGTTTTTAAGGTTCGTTTTTTTTCTTTTCAGCTCGAGGCAGCCAATGAACCTAATTTGTTATTTTGTGTGTGGATGTGTAGGTGGACAGCGGGTACAACACTACCTCAGTAGGCACTGCCAGTCTTATCGATGGCCTCAGCTCAGTGTGTAACGGCAAGGAATCCTTCAGTTCAAACGTACCGGACGAGCCCTTTCCGTTTCCCAGGCAGTCTAAAGTAAAGGTAGGTACCTGTTGGTCAATACGTTTACATAGCCAGTCTTGGGTTTTCCTGAGAACTATCTAGTAGTTATCAAGTTGAACTTGCAAAACGTGCCATTTCAAAAAGGACGTCAATGTATACTCCGACATCCGACATCGTAACTTCTTTAGCATAGATGTTTCATATCCGTTCAGGACTTGGGACCATTTTAAATTAATGAACACTTATATGTAATTGTTCTTGCGCTGAAGTAGGATAAAAAACCAAAATGTATGACTTGTCTTTAACATTCTCCCCATAGGCATTTAACCCTCACCACTGAGCCTGCTGCAATCCTGGGAACAAGCACCCACTGAAGCCTGAAAACGATGATGAAATCATATGTTTACATTTTGTTTTGAAGCGGCCATGGTGAATTTGTTTGCTTTGTGTGGTCATAGCCAAATCATACTTGGGTGTATTTTGTTCCCTGCGTCAACATTCAGCTCTTTGACTTCCATCTTTAAAAGGAGTACTGCGGCATTTAACCTGTGAGGACAATGCTGTTGTTATTCAACAAAGTTTGGGTCAGCTGTTACAATGGGAACGTTTTACCTTAAGTTATTTGCACCAATTCTATGACTATGACAAATCTATTTGGGGGGGGGGGGGGGGGGGGGGGGGGGGGGGGGGGGGGTGGGGTTTAAGGGACATATGCATTAGAAAAGTGATTTTACATATAAAATGTCATTTCTGTACTGCTACTTGCACAACAATGACCTATTTTTAATGCATTTTTCATACGCAATGTACTTTTTATTTGTGGTGATTTTAACAGGATACTGATGAAACCTAACTCATGATTGGCATCAGGTTATCAGACATGATCTTTGAACTTAAACCGTGTTTATCATGGAGTTGATTCTTTTTATAAAAATATGATATTCAAGATGTACTGTGCACCATACAGGTTTGATGCCACTGGTTTGTAATAAAACCAATAATTGAAAGAGCTATGTCCGTATATTTGTAATATATTCAGTGTGTTCATGGATTGTTTTACTAACCCCAGAATAACGCATATATAAGGGGAAAACACTTTTATACAGAATGGTATTTAAAAACAGGTTCAACTCCACTTTGTAGACAAGTATAAATCTCAATTAATTTCTTAGCAAATTGTTTACGGTAGATTTGTAATACCCCATGAGGACCCCTTTAAACTCATTTCAATTAACAAACATGTAAGGATGTTCTTCCAGTCGAGTGGAATAAAAAAAACAATGTATTTCTTCCTTTAGAAAGTTACATTGGGGCTTATTGATGCTTGGTGAGCCATTCAGCAGTCCAGTTTGGGCTTCTTGGCTAGTGGTTCCACCTCTGGGACTGGAACACTAACACCGGGAATCTAAAAACAAAACAAAGCAGGATCGGCTTTTATATGCATCTGCTTCAAAACAGTGAAGTGAAAGAAAATGAAATTTTATGATACAAAAAAAGTTTCATGTTTGAAATTTTGCTGAGAAAACTAAATGTAAAATGGTAAGACGGGTATCATAGCAGTTTACCAAACAAGCAGAAACATTTTTGGGGAACAAAAAACTGAATGGGTAGTACTAAACTAACGCTGGCCTTACCTCCGGTTCCACAAGAGACATGCGGATCTTCTGGTGCTGAATATTTGAGTCATCCAGACTGATGGTCACCTTCACCTTGTCGAATATTTTAAAGGTGTGCTGCTCTACCATCAAAGATGGTCCCTGTAGAGATGAATGTGATGCACAGTAGAGATTAGTGCCTGAGATTTCATAGCAGCGCTTTCACTCTTTTTGTTCCACCTCTATTGAGGTATTGACTGTATAGTTGGGAGAAGCATTTACCTCTTCATCAAAGACCAGTTTTGGGCCAGTCTTGTCCTTGCCGTCAAAGAAGACTGTTCCCTCCAGACCAAACTTTGGGATCAGCACTATGATGGCATTCTTTCTGACGAACAGGATGAAACCCTCCTCATTGAGGATCCCTCTGCTCTTGAAGAACAACTAGGAGGTGACAAATGCAATTGTGAGCACAGCATTCCAGAGTTTGTGGTGATCTGCAAGAGGTGCCGTTAGGGACTTCCAGTCTGGAAGTCCTAATGACGGAGCTACAGCCCCGAATATAGCCCCTATAATAATAATAATAATAATAATAATAAAAAATGTCAATATCAAAATAATATGATATTGTTGATCAAAATCAAAAAGGTTTTGTGACCTATTTCATTCAAGCAGCAGATCTACTTCACATGCGTGCATTTTGAGAGAGAGAGAGAGAGACAGAGACAGAGACAGAGACAGAGAGAGAGAGAGAGAGAGAGAGAGAGAGAGAGAGAGAGAGAGAGAGAGAGAGAGAGAGAGAGAGAGAGAGAGAGAGAGAGAGAGAGAGAGAGAGAACACTGGTTACAGGGCATTGCTCTACACTGCATGAACAGTTTTTCGCTAGTCTGGTACTTTATCATGTCAATAAATGTTAAATGACAGCAGTTGAAAAGTATTCTGCCTTTACTCAATACTAATACTAAGTGCATTATGAGTGCTTTAAAAAAAAAATTATATATATATATAGCTTTCTTTTATAAAAATATTATTCTGGGAGAGGATCCCTCTGGGCTAAACCCCAGATCCTAGAAACGCCCCTGGTAATCTACATCTGATTAACATTTGATCCAGTTCTACAAAAAAACATACAGCAAAAGGATGGAGGGAAAGTGAAACGTATTAAAAGGCATTCTGCATGTTTCATATTTCAAACATGCATGGTGATTTCAATGATTTCTCTGACAAACCTTAATTCTCACCACAATGTTTCCCACAATCAATCAATAATCCGAGGCACAGACACAATGAATAATTATAACACAGGGCCTCCTATTTTCTTAGGGACCCATTGCCTTGTGGCCACAGCTGTGTTTCGGGTGGGTGTGTGCATGTCGTGGAAATCATTTTTCATCCGTGCACGGGGGGATTATTTCCTTTATGTGCGTGATCACCTGCGTGTGGAAGGCCACGGACGCCCTCTGTGCGTACTGAGACATCTTGTGTCTGTAGTTGAGGTTGTTGCAGAGGGCAGACAGCTTGTGTTTGTCCGTCAGGTCAGGGTAGGTGCTGTCTGCGCCGATGGCCACGGCCAGCAGGCGATGCACTATGATGTCCGAATATCTGCAGAAGAATGACAGAGGATTAGACTGGGTCAAACAGAAACTTTGGGGTCATATGTTGGATGAAGAGGGCGAGAGAACAACTGAACGAGTGAAATCTGCAATGCTAATTCCGTTGTCTTATTTCAAAACCAGCTGATGACAGATCCCTTTTTTTTTTTTGGCTTAGCCTTTGGACGAAGTTCCCAAATGATATTATGAAACATTGATTGTTGGTCAAGTAAAACTGGTAGACTCCATAAGAATGCATCAAACACCAATGCATATCATAACTACGTAACCTGCATGTGATGTGCAATTTGATTTATTTTTGTATGTGATTTTGCATCCTATGTTTGTGCATGACGCCCACCTCCTGATGGGTGACGTGAAGTGTGTGTAGATGGGTGAGGCCAGGCCGTAGTGGTGGAAGTCACTGTCCATGCCGGAGCAGAAGTACACGGCCTGCATCATGCAACGCGTGGCCAGGATGCGCAGCAGTGTGTTGAAGTACGGGAAGCCATCCACCTTGGCCACGTCCAGAGAGTCTGCCAGGGCCTTGGCTGAGTCTGTGTGGATGGCCAGACCCTGCAACCAATAGAAACCAGGGGTGACCCGCGTTAATGCCGATGCTGACGAGAAGAGACATTAACGTACAGAGAACGAAATTCTTCTTGGTATTAATGGATTTTCCCCATCACATCATCTCACAAGGCTGAAATCCCAAACTAGACATTTATTACAGTCGGACACTCTTTCTTGTTGTATTGTCGACAAAGCAGAATATTTTCATGGATTCTTTTTGTGTGCGAATCATCCGTTCACCGCTGTCAACTAGGGGCTTAAAATACATTGTTATGAGACTTGCCTACATCATCAATTCTCTTCCACGAAACTGTGGAGGCTTTATTGATTCACCTAACAGTTACAAGCATATTTTAAGAATGAAAGGGACATGCTACAGACTGTCATTTCTAGACATCCTCCTTTAACAGCAACTTTCGTTCCCCCTCAATTACATTGATATTATGCATGTTAAGTGACAGACACAGTATTTGAATCATAAGTACAACACACAGTATTTTGAACATCATCTACTCTGTCGAGATCAATGTATACCAATGTATCCTTCTGGCAGTGAGTGAAGTTCAAAGTATGTTAGCTGAAATGTAGGGCAAGTTCAGAAGGATCAAATGAATCGTACTATTAAGCACGGGTACTGAGGTCAGAGGTCGTGATGAATGCCATCACCTTGGACTGGGCCGCTTTGTTAAGGATGTCATAGTTGGAGGGAGGGGGGGCCGGGTGCTTCCTGAGCAGGGCGCACTCCGAGAACTCGTCGTAGATCTTCTGGGCCACCGAGATGTTGGCGAGCAACATGAACTCCTCCACCATGGAGTTGGTCTCCCTGACCGCAGAGGGAAAAAAACATGATCTTGTGTTTTGGGCATCAACTACATTAGTAGCAGACAGAGTGAATGGTTTTTATTTGGTTTCTTTGATAATCAAGCAAGGTCACATTTGGAAATAGACAAAAAGAGAATCGTTTTTCCACAACAGTAACACATTTGTTTCGATGTGATAAAGACGCTGGTTTATTCCACTTACATCAACTCTTTGGTCTGGAGGTCAATGGGGTCGTGGGTTTCACTGTCTATGTGGAAACGGACCTCGAGCGAGGACAGCGTCAATGCACTAGATAAAAAAAACACAAAGTGAGTCACATGACAAAAGACCACATCTAGGACTTACTCTCGGAAGAGTACATCCATACTCAACCTGATTATCAGCAGATGTTATTTATATTGTTAATGGACTGCTTTTTTGTAATAATTATTTTACAAAAGTTAATTGAAAAGGCTCATGGTCCCAAATAGCCCTACATTCAAAAAACACAATGCATAACAAAAAAACGTTTGTTTCAGCAAATGTTACTAATGAAAAGAATTGACTACACTTTTAAAAGCGATCCATCAATTAGGAAAATGAAATGCTAAACCAAGTCTCTACTTTTTGGTGACGGGGATAGTCAGTTGATTATTTGTACAAAAGCATCTGCTCACCCCTTCTCGATCCTCCGCCTCTTGAGGATCTTGGCGAGCTTGTTGAGCCCTCGCAGGCTGTTGGTGATGTCATCATTCATGGTGGTGTCATCAATTCTCAGCTGAGCCTCAGCGTAGGTCAGAGATGCCTGCGCCAAATAGCAAGCACAACAAACAACACCAAAGAGGGTAGAAGATTTAATTGAGGACGAATTTATTGTTTGTTACTCAAATGCGCCAGACAAGACCATAATGTCTGTTAATAGGAGACCTGTATCTTGTTTGAGTGGGAAAAGATCTGTTGCAAGGCTTTAGGGTCATTAAAAGGTACTTAAAAGGGCCCGCTTGTGTGTGTTGCTCTCTACCTTCGAGTTAATGACACTTTTTGTGAATCTGGTCTTTACGATGTCTGCCTTGTCATCCATCTCCCAGATACAGGAGAAAGCAAGCCTGGTGTGGAGAAGTGGGAGGAATCAACAACAAATCGGATGTTTGTCACATTGTGCATGTGAAAGAAACGACTCGTCATGGTGCCAGTGAATTTTTGTTTGACTAGCAAGGTCTCACCTCTCCACATTGGAGCGTAGAGAACAGAGATTAGAGCTGAGCAGTTCTGGGACCATGTCTATCCTCTGAAAAAGCAACAAGCCATTTTATATAATCACTATTTACGCCATTTGAGTATCATTCTTTAAACCACAATTAAGGGTGTGTAAGCCTTCATATGAATCCTGCAAACACACATCTAGTTTTCCCAGATACATTTTAACCATTGCAAATCACTATATATTTGAAATCTACCATTGCAAAGTCGTCGGCTGCCATTTTCCAAAATGTTACACCCACCACAACTAAATAGCAGGATTTCTTAGAAATTCTGAAAACTGGTAGGAAAACTGTGAGGAATCAATATGAATACTTGATCACCCCTAACGATTGCACCCCAAAAGACTTTGAAAAGAAGTGTGCTCTATGCGTTTCTCCTCACCCTGCCACACAGGTAGACCGTGGTCCCACGGTTGGCAGCCTCCAGGTCTAGAGCATTTCCTGGTCTAATGAAGTGACTGACATCTGCAATGTGGACACCCACCTACGGACAGCCAAAAGGAAACCACACATTTATCAAAGCGGCTAGTTAACATGGCATGTTTTGAATGGTACATTTGTTCAACAGCATGTGTATGATTATACTTATTTTACAGAGTGATATATCTATCCATCTATCTATCTATCTATCTATCTATCTGTGTGTGTGTGGGTGTGTGTGTTACCTCCAAGTTTCCATTTTCAAGTGTTCTGCAGTGGAGCGCGTCGTCTATATCAGTGCATCCAGGAGGATCAACACTGCATACGGTCAGAGCCCTCAAATCCTGTCTCACGGCAATGTCCTGCAAATCAACCCAACGTTTGATTGTTTTAATGATCGATATCACAGTAACGTTATAAAGATATTCAAAAACACAATACTCGATATTTCACAATTTCAATTGAACCGAGAAAAACCCACATCACTTGTAGGAGTGATAAATATGTCTGCTTAGCGTTGGCTCCGGAGAGGGCGGCGGTTACCTCTGGTGTAATGGACCATGGCATCTTTGGCAGGAAACTGAGCACGGCCTGGGAGAAGTCCTGATGAGGTACGTCATGCTCCAGCAGCAGCACTTCTGTCTCTGTCGCCTTGTCCCCCGCGGCGCCCAGACTGCGCACAAAGTGACCCTGATGGGCGGGGCAGGAGAACGTGGTGGGAACAGGGAGGATGTGAACAGGAGATGAGTCCTTTTGATTAATTCACTCAGGACTCAGTTTGGGATTTTTCCTTTTTGGATCAAATGATCCTTTAGTCGAGCATAGTGGTTATTGCAATTTCATCCATATGTCATTAAGAAAAGACATGAAGAAATGTCTTTGGTGTTTACACATTATAATATTTATGTAGTGACTTACATGTGGATATCTGGAGTGCCTGGGCCAGCCATCGATAGCCACCATGATCCTCTGGTTAGCCAAAGCGGTGGCCTGGCGCGTTTCAATGCGGATACGAGGAACGCGGCGGTCAGCTGGTGTGAACAGGTGTCGGGTTGACTGAACAGAGGAGAAAGAGTCAGTATTGATGGCACTACCTTTTTATCAACTCAACTTAAAATGCGTTTTTCTCTCAAGCTACATAGAAAAATTGGGCGGTCCTTAAATTCAGCAGAAGGATATCAGAGGGAAAAAAGGCCTTTATACACAAATAATCAAATGTGTATGAAGTAATGCAAGTCCAGTGTCTTCACCTCTTTGATAATGGAGCTATTGAGCATGCCACAAAATGGCCTCCAGTTTCTTTTGATGATTGCCACCACTCTTCCTGTAGGCTTCCGGGCGGCATCATCTGCTATGTTCTTCATCTAGTCAAGGAGCGAAAGAGAAAAAGATTTACTAAATTGATGCAAAGACAATCTGGCACCTCCATTCTGACTTAAATGGCATTTTTGCCACCTTAAAATGCCACATGTTCTCCTCTTCAACAAATAATGTATTGTAAATTACATAAGAACATGCATCTTAGCCAGGCAGGTAATAATTCAGACCTACTAATAATCTACTACAGGATAATACATAATAACTCCTCTCACAGCCTTCTCTTTCTCCTCTTCCTCAGTAGCGTCTTCATCCTTCGCCTCCCTCTCATCAAGCAAGACCACCGAGGAGGGCGCCACCCACTGTTCCCGTGGCAACAGCTGGACGGCGACCACATCCTGATGTATGGCCCTGTTCAGGTGATGGAGGCCCTGCAGAAGAACCTGGGAGTAGAGAGGAATTCGAGTAGAGTCAAACATAGCATAGGGGACAATAAATGGTACATTTTAATCCTTTGGTTGCATAGTAGACTTCGCTCTGGCCATCTGCATCATTAAAAGAGAGCTGAACCAAAATCTGAAAGTGCAGTGATATTATTATTGTTATTATGATCTATATATACATATTTATTGTTCCAAAAATGGTGCATTATGCACTTATTCAACACTTCTTTCCAAAATCCATTTAAAACCATGTTAAGAACAATCAAGGCATACAATCAATATGGAACAACTACAAATTCCAGATGCACGTATAGCTGCAAGAATCAAAAGCAAAAGCAAGGGCTTAGCTAAATGTATAGAAAAAAGCTGATACGCACACACACACACACACACACACACACACACACACACACACACACACACACACACACACCTCTGTCGTGTCCTCTCCTTCTCCCTGGATGAATACAGTGGCCTCCAGGTAGTTGTCCCTGCTGGCCCTGAAGGTGCCCTGGAGGAAGGTGCCACTCTTGATGCCAGTCTGTATCCTGGACAGAGGGAGGTGCTCGGGGAACAACACCTTGCTGCTAGTGATGTCGTTCTAAACAGAGGGAGGTGGGGGGTAGAAGAAGAAACAGACGTGAATGCGGTTAGATGTTCCTTTAAAACCCCATCTACGTATTGCACTCCCAAAAAAGCCACGTCCAAATGTTTACCGTCTCGTCATTGGTCAAAGCCAGGCGATCCACCAGCTCCGGGTTGGCTATCAGACTCTTGATGTACTCCTCACCTAGTGAAGAGATCAATCGTTTTAGTGGGAAAGGATGACAACCAATCCAAGGGTGTAAATAGAGATCTAATCAAATCAGGGCACTTTCCTCAGACTTTCCTTCCTCTGCTTAATATAAATAAGTAATGATACTCGTTATTCTATACTTTCGTATTCTAGAATTGAATCATGCAACAGAGACATAACCTCCGTGTATAAAGCGTTTACATTTGTACACCAGCAGGCCGCTCTCCTCTGCTTTCTCCTTGTTGCCCTGGTCGTTTGTAATGAGTACCACCTTCAGGCCGTCTGACTCTGCATTGTCCAGGTGGTGACTGTACCATTTGACTGCCACGCGGATGGCACGGTCATTGCGATCGTTGGCGCTCTCCCCTGGCTCTCGCTCGATGAACGTGTCTCTGAACAATCATGAGTCAGGTGGATAAATGTTGGTATTAAAAATAGTAAGCTTTGGGGTAGTAGTGCCTATGTGATAATTTAATGATAATAACGCATTAATTAGAAAATACTAAAAATCAATAATGTCCAGCAAAGAGACCGAAAAATTAACAAACCTAACAACATGTAATGTAATCAGTATAGTATTATAGTCTGCATAGTTGACTGACTTCGGGAATTTATGGTAGTGTGATGGATTTGGTTGTTGAGATTATTATTTTTTTAATTTAATATACAACTGTTTACCTGTGATGTTCGTTGGTAAATGTATAGAAGTGTTTTTCTTGTTCATGGATAATATCCTTAAGGCGTTTGTAGACCGGTGCGCTCCGGTGGCGCACCTCCTGTAGCACTGTTTGTAGGATAATGACATTACGGATTAGAGGATCTTCCAACACATCGATCTGTAAGGGCGACAAATAAGAAGGGTCAATCTTTGACTACTACTAGAACTAGCTTTTAAAATGTGTCTTGAGGGTCATTTTGGACTTTGTGAAACATTACAAAGTAACACTGACATGACATAGTCATAATCACAATAATACCTGATGCAGCACCACATTCGTGTCAGGGACTAGATAATGTGGACAAGAACACAGGTTGCTCTCAATGCAAGAATCTTTCTGCAGCACCGTGGACTCTTGTTTGCACTCAGTGCAAATCTCGCTTCCGCACCAGATATCGTCTCTTAAATAGTGTTCACGCACTATTTTCATAACCCCCCCTGACCGGGTTTTCTTCACGAATGTTTTAGATTTCAACATGTTTGAGTAAAGGTATACAATAAGATATGTCCGTTTAGTTTCCGTTATTCGACAGTAAGTAAACTGGCCATCAACCAAAGCCAGCAACTCATGTGCGGTCCCAACACATGATGGTGGAAAAGAAGGAGGTTTACCAGAGTTCACAAGAAACGTAGAACCACTACGATAATCTTACATAGCATGCATAACTTCTTTCTTTTAATACAACATATAATATCACTAACGTTATAGCTTATTCAAATGAAACCAATTCGATCGCAGTCAGATGCCTGATTATTTTATAGTCTTGTATTTTGGTATTTAAAACTCTGCAAATGCTTTTTAGTCCCACCACTATGTACTGAATGAAAACAAAACAGAGGAAGGTATAAGAAGGGTTTCTGAAAGACAAGCGACTCACCCTAGAGCTCAGGAGGGGTACTGCATCACCGCCGTGTCAAATATTGGGCAGTCATTGCAGTACATGGGGCATTCCCATAGGGGGCGCATTCCTGCCAACTCGTTGTTATGAAAACTTACTCCACAGTCCACACCCTCAAGTTTGAGTCCGTTGGCGACTCCATGGTTGGCGGTCCCTCGGATGTTTTACAGCGGGAGGCTTTGAAAATCAAAACAGACCATCTGTCCGTGTCAGCTTTTAGGTGTACTGATATAGCCTTATTAGTTCGGGTGTTTGGCCGCCGTCGTTAAGAGATCTGGGAATACATTTGCTTTGTTGTGCAGCTTCCCTGCCATTGTACAGCGAATAATGCGATATCCTTGAATTATTTTCGTTTAAATCCCAAGTCTCGCACTCACTGACCAGCTGCGTATGCTGCATTCTATATAACATTAAGGACCCATCATGCCTCCCAAAAAACAACAGAGAAAGCCAATGGCGAACATCTCTAGCTCCCTCGACCTGGAGTCCGAGGACATCAGTCTTGAGACCACGGTACCCACCGAGGACATCTCCTCGTCGGATGAGCAGCGGAACGGATCACAGAAAGTCACCCGCCAGCTGATCGAGAGGAAAGAGCTGCTCCACAATATACAGTTGCTCAAGATTGAGTTGTCTCAGAAGAATCTCGTTATAGACAACATGAAGGTGGACCATCTGACCAGGGTAAGACATATCTGAAAGTCCTCACTTCATAGACTCAACCGGTCCAACACAATGGGAGTAAATGGCACACGCATCTAATCCAATCTATAGTGAAAAGGAGGTTTAATAAAGTTGTCTCCTTCCTCGTTTCAGATTGAGGAGTTGGAGGAAAGACTCAATGATGCACTTCACCAGAAACAGGTCTTTGCCCTGCGATTGGACAGCCAGCTGAAACTAGCCCAGGATGAAAACCGGTAAGTGCTTGATACATGTTGGTCCATCAATGTTGGACGATCGATTTAAATACTTTGACGTTCTGGTCTTGCACAATTATTGACTTATCAGAAGTTGATATATTGAAATTATATATGATATGAATATGATATATTTTCGTGTGCTTTAAAAGCAAAACAAAGCCTATATGATAAATTATTATTATTTATCATTGGTTGAACTCATTACACTGTGTACATAACCTATTCTTCAGCCTATGGGATGCTTGTACCACCACCTGCAGTGGATCTCTGCATGGGCAGTCAGTGCTGACTCTGCCTCTTTCTGCTCTGCTTTCCTCAGGAAACAGCAGTCACTGCGTAAGCAGGAGATGGACGGCATACTGCAGAGACAGCAGCAGCTGGAGGAGACCAACCGCCAACTGTGTGACAGGGCGGGCCAGCTGCGGAGGTCCCTCAGGGAGCTGGACATCTCCCAGGCCAAGTACCAGGAGCTGCAGGCTCAGCCTGACGACAAGCTCTCCATCCCAGATTATGTGGCGGTGAGTGTCGGAGGACGAGCTCCGCGTTCTGGTACTGATGTGTAGGCCAGGCAATTTATATTTATACTGCGGCCCTTCAAACACAACACCCATTCAGCTATAGAAAGAAACAAAGGCAGGAATCACATTCTAAATATGTTTAAAGGGAAATGCATAAAAGACTATGGAAAGGGAAAGTATGTTTGTGTGTGTTGCTACCAGATGCGGTTCTATGAAGTGGTGACTCCTCTGCGGGGCCAGCTTGGTGATCTCCAGGCTAGGACCAGCAGCCTGACTGAGGAGCTGGAGACACACAGAAACCAGAGCAAGACTCTCATGGAGGTGCAGTACGTGTGTATGTGTGAGTGTGAGTGTGTGTGTGTGTGTGTGTGTGTGTGTGTGTGTGTGTGTATGTTTTAAGTGTATGTGTGTCCTTGAAAGTGTTGCCAATTATTCCACAAGCATCGTTATTTCATTGTAAACATTTCTTTACTAAACTATATTCCTAAGCTACGATAGCCAGATATTATTATTTTTCATTCGTTGTGATGTCAGCATGTCCTGACGTCATCAAAAGTGGTTTTGTTTTTCATATAAATACAGCTGCATTGGATGGAAATATGATGTGTTTTCAAATGAAACGGCACTGTGGTAGTTGGTAGTGTCACTTCATCCCTAGTATATACCATGCTTCTCTGACAAGGAAGACATACATTGAGTGCACGTGTGTGTGTTTGTGTGTGTGTGTGTGATACAGAGCTATGATGAGGAGCGAAGGTTGCGTACGGAGCTTGAAATGCGTTGTCAGAGACTGACCCTGGATCTGGCCGACACCAAACAGAACATCCAGGAAGGAGATTACCGGCGAGAGAACTACCCCAACCTCAAACGGTGTGTGCGTGTATATTATGTGTGTATGTTTATGTGTGTCAGATGTACCACACTTGTGACTCATGGCACTACTTACTTGTAAAATGTTTTGTTTTTAAGGGTCGGGCTATGAGGAATCATTTCCAAATAGGGCCACGCTGCATTCTCAGTGTTGTTTGTGAATTGTGACCAGTGGCACATGTTGAGTTTTATATATATTAGTATGTGACATATGACAATGACATATAAAGCCCATATAATATACATTTATATATGGGGTTTTCTGTGCCTTCATGACAGTGAGGATAGACCGGAAAGCGGGTTGGAGACAAGAGGGAATGACATGTAGCATAGGCACCACAGGTGGGCTCGAACCGGGGTCACTACAAGGCTTATTGCCACCGTAGCTGGCGCACTAGCGGGTTGAGCCCCACGTGTTGAGGTTGTAATGCTGCCTTTGTGCTGGGGTGTGGCGGTCTGCAGGGAGCGCGATGGCTTAGAGGTGGAGGTGAAGGAGCTGAGGAGGCGAATGGAGACCCTGGACCTGGCTCACAGCTCCCAGAGCAGAGAGAGGGACGGCCTCAGCAAGGAGGTATCCCATGCACGCACACATATACGCACACATAATGACTTAAAAACACACATGCACGCACACACACATACACACACACACACACACACACACACGGGTGAGAATGGTTCTATTGTAGTTCAACTATCATAAAAAACGACTTAAATTATATTTTTTATATCACCCCCCCATCCTCTCTTTCATTCAAACCATGTCAGGAGTATTGAAATAATAACAGTAGCGTAACAGTGCTGTTCACCCATTCGTCCTGCAGGTGGCAGCGTTGCAGCAGTCAGTGAGCCTGCTGCAGAAGGACAAGGACTACCTCCACCGGCAGAACATGGAGCTCAGCGTCCGCTGTGCACACGAGGAGGACCGTCTGGAGAGACTGCAGGTCTGCAGCGTTGACCCCTAGTCCCCTCACTTTTGAATATGAATATGATATATGTTATACTACATTAATATAACATAAATATACATTGTTGTTGTTGCTCTCATGCATCACACCCTCTCAACTTCCTGTTTCTCCACCTGTGGCTCAGGTGCAGCTTGAAGACACCAAGAGGGCCCGGGAGGAGGTGTACGAGAAATACGTATCGTCCAGGTTAGCAGCGTAGCCCTCGACCAGGCAATTAGTCGTATCCTGTGGGTGAGATTAATTTCGGGGGGTTGGTCATGTCCTTAAATAAAACACAATGTGCACAGTGCAAGATTTGTCATGAGATGGGTATTTGTTGGGTTACAATTCTGTTTGTTTAAATAGAAAAAAAGGCTTTATTAATTGGGTGTAGCAGTTCCCATAGTCCACCATCTCCATTATAAACGCATTAAGAGACCAAACATTAAAAAAAATAAAACACAACAAAGAGCTTTTCTGGTATGAGGTCCATGTTCAGGCTGTCCTTCATAAAGGTTCATCCAGTTTATTGTTGTTGTTGAGTTTCCATGATTTTTGTTTTGCTCGTCCAGAGACCAGTACAAGAGCGAGTATGAAGCCAAGTTGAGGGAGGAGCTGGAGAGCATCAGGCTGAAGACGGGCCAGGAGATAGACCACCTGCAGAGAGCCTCCAGGGAGATGTACGAGAGGGAGAACAGGTAGACAGACGCCGCACACTCCCGTGTTCCAGTGTTTTACACGGCTCTGCCGCTGCACCGCGTCCAAGAAGAACATTCAGTTGGGTTTATTTGGCTTGTTTTAATGTCAGTGGGGTGAACTTCACACGCTCCTAGAATACCTTGGAGTCCATTTGTTAAATCTTCAGGCCATGTGATGTGAGATACATTACCAAAAAAATACCGTTCAATGGGAATCCTATGAACTTTGCTAATATATATATTTCTTTTTTTCTTTTTTTCAGTTATTTTAAAGTAATTGATGTATTGAAACTATTCATATTGATTTGGCAATGATCCTCCGTTGCCTTGGAAACGTATATATGACAGGCTGATCCCAGGCACGTCTGCTTTTACAGAGCCACCGCCTGGTGGTATTGCCGGCCCCGCCCCCTTCCCAGACAACTGCCTTGGTTGTATTGTACAACCGATGATTCAGCTGACTTTACTGGACATCGTTTTTCCCAAAGATATATCTTATCACAGTACAATACCCCCACAGCTAAATCCATTTCTAAACTATATGAATATGATACTGTTTGTATTCATCTCTCTTTATGCCAAGACTAACATTCAAATTTCTTTAAATGAGGCATTCAATTTTAAGTTTTTGTTGTAGTCTTGTTTCTCTGCCAATGGAAGACAAAATATAATAATTGTAATAATCTCACAAATTACACGCTGTTAATTAATGCCTCGGACAGCACCAATTTACAACTCTGTCACTTTCACTGTTAACTCCAAATAATAGAGCTTCGCATTGCTGTAAATAGAGCAGCAGCACATAATCACAATAATAAGGATGTTGACATAAAACAGTTGAGCGTGTGTGTGCGTGTGTGCTCGCTCTAGGAACCTGCGTGAGGCGAGAGACAACGCCGTGATGGAGAAGGACAGGGCGGTGGGTGCGGAGAGAGATGCTCAGTCCAGATATGACCAACTGCTGGAACAGTGAGTGCCACTGTTTGATTCCCTCCCAACTACTAACTCCACTGCTCCGTTCAGTGCCGAGCTGCACTGTGTGATATTTACTGACAGTCCCACTATCACAGTTCAGCCGTTTTTCAGGGGGGCTTTTACATTTTGTTTAAAGATGCGCCGTTTACTAATGCCCTAAAGAACACAATTCGCCATTATGCCTTCAGACATTGTTGAAGATATTAGAAATATTGTTGTTCTTTCCCCTACCCACCTGCATAAATCACCTTTTACAACCATGGATAGTAACCACAGGATACAAATTGTATTTGTTTGTCCTACGATGTTAAGTAAACACTTATAATAATAATAATAATAAAAAAAGAATAATAATAATCGGTAAACAGCCTCTGATTTGACTAGTGCAGTTTGACTAGTACAGTTAGTGCACTGTAGGGAAAGTCAATTCGTAAAGGTGTGATGGCACCTTAAGCTATGTGCTGGCTGGTCCTGCTGAGCTCGTTCTATGACAACCATAGGGAATGCTTACAGGCCAGCGTGTCTCACACCAGAAATACTTGAGCAGCGGAAACGTCTGGCGGCCAAAACAACCTTCACAAGTCCCCCCTCCCGACATTAAAAACAGGAACAAAAACATTACCAAAAATGATACAGTGTACAAATCAAAAAGAGAACCTGTACTATTTCCTTTTCCTTCTTTTTTTCATAGAGAAGCTTTGCAATATGACTCATATCTGTATCGGTTCAGGGGAAAGAGCCAGGAGGGGGTAGGTTTGTGTGTGTGTGGGGGGGAGGGGTATTCTCCTTGGGGCAAGCTGGGGCAACTGTTTAATCTGTCGAGGTTCCCCCCCGAAGCATTAAGAAGCGTGTTGTGTTGAAAGACTACGAAAGTGAAACGCACTATGATTAAGATCCCATTTGTTCAAATATAAAGAGTAAAGCTCACAAGTTAAAAAGGTATGGAGGACATTATTTAAACAGCTTTCAAGCCACCATTGGAACCACACGGGGAAGCGAGGTGACATGCAAACACTATCGCGAGACAGATTGTCTGACCATTTGGGAAGGTCAATATGTAAAAGGGGAAAAAGTTACAATCGCTCAGAAATGACATGAGTCGAATTTTTTTGAACAGAGTTTCTTCTCGCCATGGCAGTGAATTGTTATGTTATGTTGTCAATTTATGTGCGTGGGTGTGTGCTCATGCTGACGCATGCATACGTGTGAATGTGTACGTGAGTGTGAGTAAGTCAAATCCTGTCATAAGTCGGGGGGGGGGGGGGGGGGGTGTGGTGGGAACTGAACTGGTTTACCTTCCCTTACCATAAGTCATGACCGTTGCTCTGTTATGTTGGAGCAGGTCAGTATAAGGCCAGTGAGTGAATGTTACCAACATTATCGTCCTCTCAAAATGCAAGTCCACCGCTTCCCATTCTACAGGTTGAGTCATTCTTATAGATGGAAATAGTACACGCATTAGGATTTCAAGCATTCATTCTGTTTCTTGTCTATGATAGGCCTATTTATTTTGTCTCGTAGTGATGTTTGTATTTGTTTTTAGTCTTAACAAGAACAAATATTAAATTTGATGGAGTTTCCTATACCCACACCTTGCCTTGCCTAGCTGTAAAAAAAACCATTTTTTTACAGGCCTTTTATAGGCCTGTTGCAATCTAATATCTTGTTTTATTTTTGTTTAATTGTATACATTTTAGGACTGTTTTGGTTATCATTGCGTAACTAGAAACACACACACATACACACACACACACACACACACACACACACACACACACAATCACACACAATCGATACACCCAGCTCCAAACAGCAGCAGCAGCACTATGCTCTGCATGTACACTGACACTGCAGTAGCGACTTCAAATGCCAATCATTTTTGAAGCTCTGTACCACCAGCTGTTGGTCATTCCTCTCTCTCTCTCTCTCTCTCTCTCTCTCTCTCTCTCTCTCTCTCTCTCTCTCTCTCTCTCTCTCTCTCTCTCTCTCTCTCTCTCTCTCTCTCTCTCTCTCTCTCTCTCTCTGTCTCTGTCTCTGTCTCTCTCTCTGTCTCCTTCTCTCCTTCTCTGTCTCGCTCTCTGATCACATTCCCACTCGGCAGCTCCATCGCAGGCCAGGAGCGACAGATGCCCCGCCACAAGCCTTTAACCCCGCACATGCCTCTATTTTTGGGGGGCAAAGAATGAAGCGGACACGATTGATATGGCGTTAGCGAGCATTCCCAGAACGCAGCGCCAAGCACAATCTCTCTTCCTCCAATTTGGGGAATGTTGGCAGAGTGCGCAACGTTTGACGTAAAACGGGTGGAGAATTGATGACCCAATATAATTTTATTTGGGGGGGGGGGGGTTGTATGTCCACGGTAAGGGACACCTAAGGGGGTGTAAATAAACCGTTTGCTCAGGGACGCTCCGTACTTCGGGCCCTCATATACGAAGATTACGCCGGGTTGTTACGATCGATACGATTGGACAGCGGAGGGAGCACCTCCGCCTTGCCCTTTTGGAGATTATTTGTGTTGGTTTGAGACGCTTTTAGCCGCAGCTTCTACTGACAGGGAGGCATGTGGATCCAATGTTGATCGGGGATCCGCCGCACCTGACATCGCGAGAGCACTGACCCTTCCCGGATGTCGAATGCATGATGAAATCCATAAGGGCCGGCTGCAATGGAGAGTTATTAATATTGTCCACCAAGTGACTCTCTAGCCCCAAATATGCCAGCCGGTGGGCACGTGGCTGAGGGCGGTAGCTCTGTGTGAACCTCCATGAGGACATGTATTAAGGGAATGGAAACAGCCTTTCTCCGCCTTAATTTACATGTTCACTAGCTGCCAACTTCCCCCGAATAATGAAATGTAAACGTGGAGGAATTCTTGTCCACTTTCAACCTAATTTCCTTTTCTGGAACATATCTTATTCAGGAATATACCCTTTCCTCACTGCTATATTAGTAGTTCTCTGGTTTCTTCTAATTAGAAATTGGTGCTTTAAATTCTTCCATTCTCAACCTGAGGCTGCAGTTGTACCTCTCCACCAGTTCAACGAGGGCCCAACCACACTCATGGAAATGTGAAATTGTAGCATGAAGTCGTTTTCTATGATTTATCTTTTGGTTATTTTGACTCCTTTTTCGACTGTGAAATTAAGTAAATAATCAAGAAGGGGAAGCTAAAGTTTTGCCAAACCAGTCCAGGCTTTTTCTAACCTGACGCGCACAATGGTTTGTGACACAGAACCACCTGGGAAGTCATCCTAGGAAACTGTTTGGAAAGGGCAGGCACTTTCAAAAAGTACTTGGCAGGTGATTGGATCTGTCTATCACCACCATCTATCACGTAGTTCATGTAGTTCCTCATAGGAAGCTGATTGGTCCGAACCACTTTGGTTCGGCCACAATCGTATACTTCCAGCTGCCTCGCAAGGTAAGGCATATTCCGACTGTTGACAGAATTGTATTTCTCGGATTACAAATCTCCAAACGAATTGCTGAAGATCAGTCGCCGCAGGACTTATTAATTTGCCAAAGAAAATATTACTTTAATTGGAAAATGCAACAAAAAAAACGGTGACACAATGCTGGATGGATACTACATATTTTGACACCATACATTTAAGAAACACATTTGTTGGAAACCAACCATGCAATTCAAGTACCTTCTATCTCTCTGATTGCCAGAGAGAAACGCCATGATCACTTGCTTGTGTTGGTATCTTAATGAAGAGTCTGTAATGTGTGTGTGTCTGTCTGTCCAGGTACCGCCAGCTGCAGCTCGGGACGGACAGCCATGTGGCCGAGCTGTCCAACCAGGCCAAACTGCACTCGTTCGAGGCAGAGCGGGCTCACATGGTCCAGGAGGAAACGGCCAAGGCCCTGGGCCAGTGCCAGGTGGAGTGTGAGAAGCAGCAGAAGAAGCTGGAGGTATGTCGCTCACACCGATAAGAGATGGCTTTTCAGGGGCTGGCTTCCTAAAACTGTATCCTGTGTGTTCACATATTTTGTGGAGTTTTTTCAATTGGTATTGCTATTCAATTTATTTATATTTAAGTTACAACAACAAAATAATGCCATCTTGAAGGAAATTAGCTCTTTTAATACATTACACTGTACCAATCATTTACTATTACAACATGTGTCACAGGTCGATGATCGGTCATTTATCCAGTTATCCAAATACCGGGCGATTACCATTTACTTCCAGCCACCATGTCAGGCAGCAGCTCTTACAACAACATCCACAACGACCAGTCATTGGCATTCTGGTCAGAGCGTTGACACTGAGGAACGAGATGAACGTACACACTGCAAATATATGCGGTGACAAAGGGTCACTCACCGAGAGGAAATTGCCGGGTGGCGGCCACAGCAAAAGTCCCCGTCGTTATTAAAAAGGAGCCATGCTCTCCCTGGTCCTTCGCAGATGTTGACGCAGGAGTTCTACGGCCTCCAGACGGTCTCGGAGAAGCGCGCGGTGGAGCTGCAGGCCCAGAACGCCGAGCAGGCGGCCCGGCTGCAGACGTACGAGAGGCTGGAGCAGGAGCTGGACCAGGTCACCATGCAGGCCGCCGAGAGTAAGGACAAGGACTGCCCCCCCCACCCCACCTTAACACCCTGACACTGACAGAAGCTGGTGCAGTGGATTTAGAGCAGATTTGGGTTTCTTTTATCACACTCCCATTTTTGTCTTGATTAGAATCCCAAATGGGACGCTGTGTTTTTTATGGAGGTGGGTGGATCAAATCTGTGAACGAGGAACGCTGAAGCAGCGTTTGTTTAGGGTGTAATTGGTTAGTAAACGCTTAACTGATACATTCATATTTCATGTCTGTTTATCCCTATTCACGTGCATCTTCACTTTTGTGAATTTTGCATCTTACATCCTTGTTTAAAAATGCAAATAATGGTATACAACACTGCGTTGTTGTTGTTGTTGTGCCAATATTTACAAAAACGTATGAGGCTTTGATCACCATATTGTGAAACTTATGTTTGCAATTAGAAATCCCTGATAAGAGAATCACCAGAAACATGTTTAGAAAAGGCCTTGCTAGCCACACAGCCAGCTCACTGCGACAACCTCGTCGGCGAGCCGTAAAAGATTCAAGAGCATCTTCATCTTTCCCCAGTCGAGAACGAGGACGAAGCGGAGAGGGTGCTCTTCTCGTACGGCTACGGTGCCAACGTTCCCACCACGGCCAAGAGGAGACTCCAGCAGAGGTAGACACACCCTGCATCTTCTAGCTGCTTTCAGCTTGTCTTGTCTTACCGGTTTGCCCTTTAGTTTTGGGAGTGTTTGCACAGAATAGCCTTTGGTCTGTTCACTATAGGATTGGATTAATATGGTCCACAAAATATGAAAGAAGCGTGCCGGGATCTGTGAACGTGCAACATGGAAATGCTCCTCTGCTTCATCCCCCATTAGAACCATCACTTCACAGATTGTACTCCCATGTGAGCATCATCAATTTAGATTCAGACACGGATAATCAGTGAATCAATGCAGCTATGTGACAGGTTATGTACATCGATAAACCTGATTGATTACAGGTGTAGACTTTGGTGTATTGGATGAATTGACCGTAAATCATCAAGCACTCTCCTCACTGTGCTACATTATAGTAATATCTCAAAGAAGCAAAACACTACTTTTTAAATTAAAAGATAATATTGAACAATAATAGAAACAAACAACAAAATGCATTAGGCATGATAAGTAACGGCATGCAGGACATAAATAGGCACAGTCCCGCGTAGGGACAGACTTAAACAAGCAAACATTGACTGGTATCGATGGATGTAGCATCTTCAGCGGCCATCACAGACAAGTATCCTTGACAGTCGGGCGATGGGCGCACCTCACGTCAACAGATGCTTTGGTATCACCTGCAACCATCACTGCTGGGCAGCAGTGGCTTGGCACCGGACCAACGGATCACTCTATTCGTCACGTTAAACGCCTAACAGAGAAGTGTATTTCAAATGGATTTGCTCACCTCTGTTCTGCGGTTAGGCTATCGCTCATGCTAAGGCTTTTACCACCCATCTCCAACCTGAGCTCCGTTGGTATGGATTTACTGTAATGTAAGTGAGGGGCGGGTGGGGGGGGGGGGCGGCAGGTATGTATGTACTTCTTGTGATGTCACGTATTGCCTTCACATTAAAAGTACCTTTCAGCAGGTCCATTACCAAAAAATTTGTTAATGAAAGCTTGGGTTATCGAGCGGTTGTCCTGACTGAATAATATGTTACTGTTTAAAAAAACGAACACTATATTAACATTAAACTACCCCAAGCATTCAAATTGCAGTCAGTTGTTCGTTTTCTTTTAACTAGGTGTCTAAATAATAATAACCCATTCACCCAGCGCAAAAGGTGACATAGCGCATATTTCATGATTGTGCAGGCTTAACGCAAAAAAGGCAAAACCAGCCCCTACAGTTGGTCTAGTGATGGTAGCTGTTAGACTCCCAGCTGAAAGGTTCTGAGTTTGAACCCATGTTCCTACCTGCATGATGCCTAACCCCTACCTGCTCATAATATCTGAACAAAAACATCCCTGTGTGTGTGTGTGTGTGTGTGTGTGTGTGTGTGTGTGTGTGTGTGTGTGTGTGTGTGTGTGTGTGTGTGTGTGTGTGTGTGTGTGTGTGTGTGTGTGTGTGTGTGTGTGTGTGTGTGTGTGTGCGCGCAGCGTTCACCTGGCTCGCAGGGTTCTCCAGTTGGAGAGACAAAACACCTCACTAAGGAGGGAGGTGGAGAGACACACCACACAGACAGGTCTCATCGCTGAGGAGGTAAGCACACACACACACACACACCCACACCCTTTATACCCAATGATTACTGCAAGAAGGCCATAGCCAGAGGGAAACATTGGAAAGAGAACTTCTGCAACTCTGCTAAATAAACACACTGGGAACATAAGGAAACACCAATGAACACAAAACCTAAATGGAAAACATTACAATGGAAAATGTGATGGAATGCACAAAGTGACACTATTTCTGAAATAATAACAAGCCATAATACAATATTTACTGAATATTTAGAATATATTTATTTTCAATTATCTTTATAATTGTTTATATGAATGTAAATGAGTCTATTTCAAGAATAAAACCGCACTTCCCTCCTGCAGTATACTCGCGTACCACCTGTGCTACGCGTACCACAGGTTGAAAACCACTGGTCTAGCGGGTAGGGTCACTCCCAACTGAAAGGTTCTAGATTTGGACCCCAATGTCTGCAGTCTACCTGTAGACATTGTTGAGCACGATGCCTAGCCCCTACCTGCTCTTTAATCACATGTATCTAAATAAGATAAATATCACTCCAAGTGGCTTCGGATCAAAGCATCCAGGGCCACAGGTCATGCTGTCGCAGTGGACCAGGAAGATGTGTGCTTCCATTCCATATTTACAGTGAGCACTGGTGCTATCATGTGGTTTGTGAGTGCAACATATTATGAGTGGGGAAAATCCAGGATTAAATGGGCTTCCTTTCTTGGGCTGTCTTTGTCGTGGATATAAAGGTGGTTTTTCAACCAAAAAGTAGACGATAATGGTCTTTTTAGATGGCGGCTTTCGTCAACAACATCAGATGGAACAACCACAGATTGCAGGGTAGCCATTTGTTTCTGGATGGTTTTTCCTCACAGTGCTGTTGTAGTGGATATGTGGATGGCATCGAGGAAGAAAAAACAAGCGTACACATGCTAGTATGCACATGCTGCTTTAGTGTAGCATGTGAAAGTACGTTTTTTAAGAAGACGAAAAGCTGTAGGCGGATGCAATCAATGTGCTGTCTGCTTTCAACTGTCTCAAAGCCTTCTTGCGAAAAGGTGTGTGAACCAGGAGTCTTAGAAGCTGTCAAAGTGGCTGACAGCTGGTATCACGGCGGCAAAAGCCGTGACGGACACGCTTGATTCTATCCCGTGACTCATTACACCAACCACGGAGAGCTTGTGTTTGTTATGTTTGGCCCATACTGCGTGTGTTTATACTGCAACCAGTCTTTTACTTGGATCTCTCTCGAATCTTTCTTTCTTCGCATCTGTCGACTCTGTGTGTACTATCACATCACGTTCTGGGATACTCGTGACGCGAGGAGCCACCACGTGAGCCTCGGTGGAGGCGGTGCTGATGGTGGTGGGCGGAGCCTACTAGTTAAATAAGACAGCCATTCACCTGTCCAGTTTGATTGATTGGCACTTGAATTGCCATATGACTCAGAGGGCATGAAAGAAAGCGGGTGAAAAGTAATGTTATCTATTCACAGGATAGTACATGGGTGTGCACCACTTAGCCACCCACATGTATGCGACTCCACACCCACACCCGGTTTACTCACCAGCAATACTAATAGGCTGTAAAAATAAATTATCCAGTAACGCCGTTAAAGATTATGTACCGTTGTAGATTCTGTAATCTGAAACGTATGTACAAAGCGACTGGAACGCTTTCAGGCGCATGTAAACCCAAACATCGCAGACGATTCGATAAAATTGTAACACTGGGTTGTTTGTCCATGAATGGTGTGTTTATTAATAGCTACCAGTATTAGGGAGGGATAATTCTGGAGTTAGTCATGGCTTTACATTGGCTAACTGCAGAACAATATTATGTTTTGGGGGGTTTTAATTGGACGTGCGTCGCCCTGATGTAGTTTAATGCCAGTCTGACTACATTGGCTTCCCAGCCTCAAACCGGTTCACAACAATGGACCTAAATGTGTTTATTATTTCCGCTGTGTTTGTGCACGAGGTTGTATGTGTTGTCTGTATTATCTATCGGTCTGCATTGTCTGTGTGTCTATTCATGCCTGTTGTGCGCCACGCCCCCGCCCCCCTCAGCTGTCTGCAGCCAATCTGCTGTTGCAGCAGACCCAGCAGCCCTACAGCTACCTGATAGAGACCGTGCGGCAAAGGGACGCACAGATCGCCTCTCTCAAAGAACAAGTGGCCTCCCTGGAGGACAGCGTGAGGTAAACAACGCACGCACGCACGCACGCACACCCTCTCTCTTAGACACTCAAACCCCCCCCCCCCCCCCCACCCCCCCACCCCCAAGCCAAAGTGCCTGACAACAAAGAACAGCGGTTTTCTTTGCTTTTGTGTGATGCGCCAGCGTTTTTTGACCGCTCATAACATAAAAGTAAAAATATGTTCAACTTTGGCCTACTTGTCAACGATGAGAAGCTGATTTCTCCAGTGAATGGATAGTAGTTATAATATTTATTCTTAAAGTAAAGCGATCCTAATAGCTTGCGCCCCCCCCCCCCCCCCCCCCCCACACACACACACACAACCTTCCACTTAAACCTAGAGGGGAACACACACACAACCTTCCACTTAAACCTAGAGGGGTTTCACACACACAACCTTCCACTTAAACCTAGAGGGGAACACACACACAACCTTCCACTTAAACCTAGAAGGGAACACACACCTTACACAGAGATGAACCACACCCATGGCCTTATTGCTGTACCGCTGCTTACTGTGTCGTATTTAAGCAAGTCTTTATACTCTATCTCTCCCTCGCGTCCGGAGCGCATTTTTTTATTAATTTATTAATTAATTTCCCTTCTGGAAATCAGTAAAGTGTCCTGTTATCTTATCTTATGAAATGAGTGAGAATGCATTGAGTTAACGTTACCCTCTGTTGTTGTGATGCAGCTGTGTGTGTGTGTGTGTGTGTGTGTGTGTGTGTGTGTGTGTGTGTGTGTGTGTGTGTGTGTGTGTGTGTGTGTGTGTGTGTGTGTGTGTGTGTGTGTGTGTGTGTGTGTGTGTAGTTTCTCCGTAACATTCTGCGATCGCAGGGGCCTCGATGAGGCAATGTCGTGCACATGCTCCGACGTGCACTAGCTTTGTTCATAGAGCCAGCGTATACCCTACAGGGAGATGCAGCCCATGTGAAATATTGGAGGAAATCGTGGAATATCATGTGAAATAGTGCTTTTGAGAGGGCTCCTTGTATGTGAGTGACACTTTGTTAGAAGCAAAACCACACGAACCGGTTTTGTTTCCCACTAAATCTTTGAGAGTCACTTCATTTTCTTGTCTTTTTTCATTTTATTTGACTTGTTTTATGTTCAGAATGTATACCATGGGTACTTGTAAGCCGAAGGGTTGCTGTTTGGAGTGAAATGCTTGACTGAAGGCTGTAGATCCCTGGATGGATTGTTTTACTGTGCTGTCTGTAATTATGAGCAGTGGGATTTTTGATTGTAATTGTAAATATGCATGAAGGTCTACCTTCCTCTTTGTAGCCCATTGAGCCTTCTTGCAAAGGCTAGTACGTTATTTTCCCAATAAGCGATTTACCTGTTTTTTGTGTGTGTGTGCGTGCGTGCGTGCATGCTTGCATGCATGCTTGCATGCATTTGCATTTTGGTGGTTGTATCTCTGTATGTTCCATCAGTTCCCTTCGGAAGGAGCGGACAGCTTTGCAGCAGGTGAAGAACAAAATGGCAGCGGATCTGGAGAGACTTCTCAACCACAGAGAGGTACTCCTTACTATGTCATCAAGGGGTGCCGTTGGTTCAGGGATCCCACCTGGCCTGCTCATTTAATCCCACTCTATCTAGCAGATGCGATTCAGGAGTTAGGATTGATCCTGTTTGACCCGCTAATACCGTTTCAAGTGCTACGAATTCCCAAACTGTGGTATTCCAAGTAGCGTGTCTGTTTTTATGCCTCCTGGTTGTATATGCGTTGACAAAGAGCCATACTGTTGACCCGATATACCTGCTCTGTAAGAGCTGTGTCACATGGCCTTGCCTGTAAGGACTAGCCGTTAGCCGGTCTATCTGAACAATTATATTTTGACGCAAAAGTGAAAAGGAATTCAACCCGTATAACAATAGACTCCATTTTTAGCCAGCTGCCCCAACAATATTTAGGATTATTACGATCTTAACATTCGTGTTGTATTCTTGAAAAAGAATTCAATTATTAATCTTATTCTGCCTTTTCTTTGCAAAGTCTTAGTCAAATTCTTAGTCAGTCGTCAGTTAACTCTAAAGATGTGTGTGTGTGTGTGTGTGTGTTTTGGTGTTGTGTCTGTGTGCGCGCATGCGTTGCATAGGTGGAAGTGTGTGTCTCCTGCCAAATTGTACTGCATGAGCTTCGTGCCCCTGTCCCAGACAGCTGTTCCGTAGCCTAGCTGCTTGGGATGCCGTGTCCGTGTGAGAGAGAAAGCCAGGGCCAGGGCTCACGTCTTCAGGGCTGATAAATAGACCCCTGAAATGGCCCAGAGTCTGTCCCCTTTAACCTGCTGCCACCCCGGCAAGGCATTAATCTGCATAGGCTCATTAGCATTGCTCTCATAGTTGGATGTTTGCAGTTCGGGACTGGGGTAAATATGTCGGACCTCCATCGGACTCCGAAAGTAAATGTCTAGGTTGAAATGATGAACGCAGCGGGATCGAAAGAGAATACAGATTTACTTTGAGGAGAGAAGGAAAATAAATGGGGCTTAAACTTTATTACTGTATTTCTCTCTCTCGCCCCTATCTTCCAATCAGGAGCTGGCCGTGATGAAGCAGGTGCTGATCAGCATGCGCTCGGGACAGGGGGATCCTCTGGGGGGGGATAAGGCAGGGGACCGCCACACAGGCCCCGGGGCCCGTCGTCCCAAGCACCACATTGGAGCAGCAGAGGAAGCGGAGGTGCCGGCGAGGCCAAAACCCACCGTGTTCGTAAGTGTCTGACATCGTTGGTTGCGATTTCTTTCTTTGTCGACTAAATTCATGTGAAATGTCCTACAATACTACATTGCCATTGGTGAGAGGTTCAGGTCATTAATCAACAATTACATATTTAAATAAATAACATTTGTAGCATATGGTAATTTATATGTGCTTATTTAACAGATTTCAGTCAGTGTACCAGGTTTAAATGGACTACGGTAACATGATATGTAAATTATGTGTGGCCATTGTTGTTACATGATCACAGGCATTGTAACAATTCTATCAATATCCATCCAAAGGTGCAGTGTGTAGAATAAAGTGGCATCTAGTGGAAGGGACTTGAAATTGAGTGTAATATTAAGTATGTTTTAATTAGTGTATAATCCCAAGAAAATAAGATCTAAGCTTTATATCTACATAGGGAGTGGGTCCTCTCCCACGGAGCCCGCCATGCTGCACTGCCATGTTTCTACAGTAGCCCAGAACGGACAAATGGCTTTAGAGAGGATGCATTTTACATATTTTATCTTAATCTTGTAAGCTATGACCTATAGTTTAACAGACTAAACAACTAAATACAATTTATAAATTTATCAAGGAACCTCATCACTTGACACATGGCTACGCAATGCTGTCGCAGACAATGACATGTTTTGTAGGTACCTTATAGGCCAGTACAGGCCACCATAGCTTCACCTACTTTGACGGGAAGGGAGCGGGTATTCAGTTGGTTGCAATCTGCATCCTCACCGCTAGATGCCACTAAATCATACACACTGCACCTTTAAGTAAAGAATGACTCATATTGTGGCTGTATGAAAACAGGTTGAAATGACTCATTCATGACAATCGTGCCTTGACAGGAATAATTGGAAGGGACATGAATTGAATTGTGAGAACCAAAAATACTGATGCAATTTTTAACAACCTTTTTGCAGACCAAAAAGGAGATTCCAGATTGGTATCGGAATAAACGCAATACCCAGCATAAATGACACTTCTTCTTACTGTGTATATGTATGATTTGACCGTTTTTTTGTGGTGAACCATGTTTTATTATAAATGAAAAAAAAACTGTTTCACAATGCTATCAAATGTCAATAATTGTTATCATTTGCATAAAGATTTTTTGATAGATTCTTCCTTGTGTCATCATTTGTTCTGAAGGTTTCATTTTGAGTCTTCCTTCTGTAGAACCAGTGTAAATCCCTGTGTCAAGATCAAATAAGACTTGGCACAGCCGTTCTTATTATTAAAGGTTGGCACAAGTTAAAGTGGGTGGACGAGTTACACCCGGAAGTGCTGTGATTGGTTGCTCAGTCCTTGCATTCATAGATAATCAAGTTCTGAAAAACTGTGGCCTTGCAGCGAAGCAGTTTTTTGTACACGGTAAGTGTGTTTTAATTCCCCATAGGACCCCTCTTCAGTTACCAATGTGCATAAAAAACGACTTGTCTATAGGGTTATACAGGGTTTTGTTGAGCGAATCACAACGCCTCTTGCCCAAAAGTGCACTTCCCACAATACCTTACACATTACACTAAAGTTTGTGGGTCTATCGTTTCCTCATGTATTTAGTAAGCCGTTACTGGCTTAGTAAGTATAGGGTGGTGGCCACAAGCTAGCAGGATGGCCTGCCATTTCACAGGTTTAATTTCTTCAGCGGTTGATTTGTATGAGTCAAGAGTCATTTGGTTTTAAATATAGACATACTGGACATACCATTATCATTTCAGAACCAAGATCTTATTGGTGTCATATTTAATGCAGGCGGCTGCTTGAATGAATGTTGTGTTGTGTTGTGTTGTTTTAATTTCTATTTAATTTATTTTCTTATTTTTAACCATGACCATTCCAGCCCAAAGTAGTTCTACATTATTTCTCCTCTTAAAGTGGTTCTCTATAACACATTGAGGGGGGCAATTAAATTCAAGTAAAACTGCCCGCTTCATTTCGTAATGGTATTTCCTGTAATTATTTGCACGTTTAATCTCATCTACCTGTATACCTCAGACTCAAGAGGAAAATGTCATTAAAGTCCACACTTGATCTTTAAACCATAGGTTGATACAATTATGCGGGACTGGGGCACAAAACAATTATGTCAGGGATCTAAATATCTCCAGAAAAGCATGCGAATATTTGATATTTTTTATATGTGTGCCTTTTCATTTCGAATGTCAATATATGAGGTTACTGTAACAGCTTTAGCACATGGTTGAAATGTGGGTCAAATGAATGTAGTTGATTGTTTGTGTAGAATGTTGCGCTCTCGCATTGTTGAGTTTTTTTTTTTTTTGTCGTTCTTTTGCGAATGTGTTCAGATTGATTATAGGGCGGTGGCCAGTGAAAGATGATCAAAGCCTTGGAAGCTTTAGTCAAGGTGGGCGGGGCTTCCCTTGTATTTCCAGCGGCCCGCCCCTGCCTGTCAGAGATACAAAACTGTCTGGCCCACAGCGAGATGAAACAAGTGGAGGAGATGTAGCAGTAGCGGACACATTCGTGACAACTCAAATAAGCGATCTGGCGTGGCTGGTTGTGTTGTTGCTTTTTCCGTCGCCCAGATTGCGCTGAGAGGTTTTGGGGGGCATTTGCAAATTTGCAAATCGGAAGCTATTCTGGTGTTGTAAAGGTGTCTGCACAGGAGCTAAATGGCCGCGACGCTAGCGATGAGCGGTGGCGGCCAAGACGAGCCCTTCTATCCGCTACTGAAATCCACCCTCCCAGACGGCTTCTCCTTGGAAGAGTCCGCCCTTTTCGGCTTGGACTCCAAGATCACAGATGCTGAGCGGAATGGGCATAATGAATACACGCAGGTAAATAAGTCTTGAAATTCCTTTTAACTTTGACGTTCCAAAACGAAGCGCATGCATGCTTACTAGGGATGGAAGCCTCTCTTAATATTCCATTGAATGGGCGTGGCATGGCTGGAGAGCTCCGGCGTTTGGGGGCTACTTTGTAATCCACCACATTTGCACGATTTGTGCGCGCCCTCGCCCGTAGTACCGTGCCCCTACACTAGCAATACACTACGCCAGTAAATTGCGAGGAGGAGGAGGAGGAGGAGGAGGAGGATGTGTGTGTGATAAGCCAACTGGACGGCAACGTGAAGCCGAGCTATTCCGACTGCAAACGCATTCCTCAGTGCATGCTTTTAATGGAGCGAATGCCAGTTGGTCACAGTTGGTCCGCTCTGGCTTACAAGCCACACCAACGCCATACCACACCACGGCAACAACTGACTCTCTCCAGCCTCGCTTACTCCTAGCTCAGAAACAGAAACAACTCCCCTACTCCCCCTAGTTAGTGAGCAAAGAAAAAAAAAACTCGTAAGGGGATGTATCGAGGCTACAACAGCTGGTACAGGACCAGAGTCACACTAGAAGGCAGCAGACACTAGAAATAGCATCCTCCCCCGCGCCACAGCCGGTCATCCCGGTGCATCGCAGCCGCCCAATGATCTGCAGAGGCCCGGGTGTTTCCCCACTCATCGTTTCCTTCGATAGTCATCATATCGCTTCATCTTGTTCTCTGGGCTTTTAGTCTTGCTGTGACATAACTTATGCCTACCTACACCTGTTCTGTCACCTTCCATTCAGTTGGTTCACTTGCGGTCACTTGCGGTGTTGGAGGCAAAACGTCTTGTCGTCGGTGTTGCATATTAACATGCCATTCATGTTCTGTGTACAAATACAATACAATTCTGTCTTTTAAAGCGAGCAATCATTTCCTTAATATAGTCGTATCCCATTGGCTGGTCTTTATGAGTTCAGCCTGACAAGCAGAGGGGGAATGTAGCAACCACGCATTGATGACTACATGACAAATACTTTGGGCATGGCTGTCCTATCAAACATATGTCTTCTCAGAATAGTGTGTCAGAACGCGGTGACGGCAGCGGTCGAGGAGCATTTGCTTCAGCTGAGATTGCTAAGAGTGGACGGCGATGATTTAGCCTGTTATGATCGTTGTTTGTTATTTTTTTATTCTATCAAATGGCTCTCTGTATCTTTAAACTCACCCAGGCTTATTGTTGTTAGATGAGCGAATAGGATCGGGGGTAATCTCCTGTCTTCCCTGTTCCTTTGTTCTCGTAGACCAAGTGTGAGCTGGACAGGTATTTGTCCCAGGTGCCCCTGCCCCCCCTGTCCGACGGCCAGCAGCAGCCGCAGAAGTCGCGGCGGGACAGTGTGTCCAACATGGACCAGTTCTTCAGCGATGACCAGGCGTTCGCGCCATACACCCTCAACATGAACCTTTACCTGCCCGACGTGGCCTACCTGCGCATGGGCTTGTGTCGGCCGACACGCCTCCCTCACCCCCAGCAGCAGCAGCAGCAGCAGCAGCAGCAGCAGACCCACGCGGGTCTGGCCCAGGTCAAAACAGAGTCCTTCTCTTCCGCTCTCCAGCCTCACTGCACTGAAACCTCCCCGGCCGCGACCAGCGGCAACGGGCCAATGCCCATGGAAGCGTCCGCCATTGCCATGACTTTGCCAGGGTTACCGGAGTTCACCAGTGCTTTTAGCCAGTCGGGAGTGGGCGGCGACGATTCCATGGCGGGCGTGTTTGTGAAGCAGGAGGTGCTGTCACCGTTTGAGCAGCAGCAGCAGCAGCACCACCACCACCATCATCATCACCACAATCATCACCATGACGACACCGGCTCGTTGTTTCAACTCCTCAACTCGGATTTGGACCATCACCATGGCAACGGGGTGGGCGCCCAGGCGCAGCAGCAGCATCATCATCGCCATCACCAGACACAGAGCGCGGGTCCCCTGTCGGTCCACACGTCGTTCCATGATCTGTCCGTGCCTTCCTCCACGTCTCAGCAGCAGCAGCAGCAAGCATCCACAGCCAAGCCAAACTACTGCGGCCTAACCGGTGGGGCCTATGGCCACGCCCCCACCGCACACCCCCAGTTCCACCCCAGCCAGCAGCAGGTGCCCTACCTGCCCCCCTCCCCGCCTAGCTCCGAGCCAGGCAGTCCCGACAGGCAGAAGGAGCTGCTCCACACCATGTCCCCCCCTCCCTCCTACGCAGCCACCATCGCGTCCAAGATGGCGAGTGGGACCCCCCCCATCCTGGGCACGGGCCCGGGGACCATGACCCTGCCCCTGGGGGCTAGCCCTACCCAGGTCCCAGGCCCTAGCCAGGTCCCAGGCCCGGCTACAGGCCTGACGAGCTCCTGCCCAGATACTGCTCTGGGTCTGGGTACGGCCGAGACCAGCACCTCCACCACCTCCGGCTCCACCTCCACCATGCCCATCCGCTACAACAGGAGGAACAACCCCGACCTGGAGAAGAGACGCATCCACCACTGTGACTACCCAGGTCAGAGCTGTGTGTGTGTGTGTGTGTGTGTGTGTGTGTGTGTGTGTGTGTGTGTGTGTGTGTGTGTGTGTGTGTGTGTGTGTGTGTGTGTGTGTGTGTGTGTGTGTGTGTGTGTGTGTGTGTGTGTGTGTGTCATTTTCAGATTCATACAGAATCCGAAGCTTCATACTGTCACGGTGCAGTCAGAAATAATATGTCACTTCAAAAGATCAGATAGCTGATGTCATCCAATAAATTACATTTGACATGTCGTCGAAATCACTTGCACTGAACAGAAATGAAATGCACAGAACAGCATCTAGGTTGTTTTTTGCTGGTTGTTTTCATCATTGTAAGTCTCTGATGACTCACTACTTTAATCAACTGGCTGGTACAGAAACTACTTAGCTCTTATTATGATGCCTTAATGGCACCGCGCAGAGAGCCCCGATTCAATCACTATCACACTAATTCATGCCTTTTTGTTTTTTGGTAGTTTTTGAATAGTAAACACCACGTCATTATCATAGAATAATAACACATTTAAAATCATAAGTCTATTTCCTTTTAACTCATGCCAAATTCACACAAGCATATTAGAAAATACTAAAAAGAATGGCCTAGCTTTTCTTTTAAAAACAGCTAACCAACTCATTTTGGCTGCAGAAGGCTTTTCCCACACAGTGTAATGATCTCACGCCGGACCTTGCGAAGCTCACATTAATGTACACACATCTGAGCTATATGATGTGCAGCTACTTGTTGGACATGTAATGTCAACCAGCCCGAGGTAGTGTGTAAAATTGGCTCCGAAAAGCCGCCTCCTCCTCCAGCACCAACACCACCGGCACCAGCAAGTTGGCACATGTAGTCCCTGAATACATGTTGCTTGATTGGACTTTTAGAACTTCTCCGATTCTGGCTGGCTACAGCTGTTGCACATTACTCTTCTCTTTTTTAATTGCGCATTACACACTATAGACCCACTGACTCGACCGGACTTGCCTTTTACCCATTTAGACATTTGTATTGTACTAATGGAAATGTAATCCTCAATTACCTTAATATCCTCTTGTTTAGCGTTTGCTCAGTTTTTGTCACCACACCACATTTTTCGCTTGAATAGAACACAAAAGCATTTGAGGCAGTTGAAAATGTATCCCAAAATTCAAATGTTTTTCTTAATGCCTTATGTAATCATGTCGTCACATTTGGATCATTTCACACCAGATGTTGTTGAGTCAATTCAATCTTCTGGTTTTACGTTGGGTTTCAGGCTGTAAAAAGGTCTACACCAAATCATCGCATCTGAAGGCCCACCTCCGAACCCACACGGGTAAGGCCCTTACCCAATTACCATTTTTTGGGGGTGTTTTGTTTTTTTGAGGACATGTCAAAAAATGACACTGCCCGTGTGACTCGTATTTCAGAGGCCGCTGGCACCATGTTGCTGGGCAGGCATGTTGTGTTCTTGGCATGTGTGTGTAAACCTATCCTAGCCCATTCCCATCCTCTGCCCAATATACTATTCCATTAAAACAGGTGGAAGTGACACACTTCTGCCACTGGATGACTCTTTATAGTGCTAGCACTGTAAGACTGTTTGCCATATTCCTGCTATCTCTGTTTCTGTTTAAACAGCACTGTTTGTGGGTTTTAAAATGCTCCTGTGCAGGTGGTTAATGTTATCTGCCACTATAAATAAACGACATTAGTTTTGTATATAGAATAATCTTAAATTATCTTCATAGCTGTCATAGCGGATATAAATCGCTCCTTGATATGCTCTATCTTTTTCTTTCTTCCTTTTTCTTTTTTTCTTTCCACAAACCAGTGGTTAGGTGTTTGGCCCCACCTAAAGCCAGCTAACAAAACAGGGCTTCTGTTGATGCACACACATTCCTCTCTCATCTGGACACACACACACACACACACACACACACACACACACACACACACACACACACACACACACACACACACACACACACACACACACACACACACACACACACACACACACACACACACACACGAACGCATTCACACATACAACCATGCGAAACCATGTTTTGTTATGTGGATGTTTTAGAGTGTTTTTAATTTGAGTTGCATGGTTAAGTGGTTGTTAAAGGAAATATGCCACAGTGGATGGGTGGTATGTGTGGTTTACAATGCAACTTGTAAACATGACTTGACATTCAGTCAAGTCACACTGCAGGCTGACAAGATGAAAGGAAAAGAAAACGGCTACACCTTGCAGAAAACACTGCACTCCAAAATCACCTGTGACCTTGTCTGTCTCTCTCTCTCGTTCTCGTGTGTGTGTGTGTGTGTGTGTGTGTGTGTGTGTGTGTGTGTGTGTGTGTGTGTGTGTGTGTGTGTGTGTGTGTTCATGTTCACTTCTCTTAATGTGCATACGCCCAGAGACATGCACATGCACCTGTCAGTGGCGTGAGATGATTCCTAATGCGTTTTTCTTTTTCCAGCCCACTGGGAGCCCCAGCTCTAATCCCCATCAACATCCATTACTCTGATTTCTTTGTGCGTGTTTGCTTGTGTGCGTGTTTGCTTGTGTGCATGTTTGCTTGTGTGCGTGTGCGTCCACAAACATGTTTGTGTAGAAGAAGAACCGAACATCACTTCCTCTCTTTTCCACTTTCTATTTGATCCGTTTCTGTCTCCCTTTTTACGTTTGTTTTTTATCTATGCTTGTTGCCCCTGATTGGTTTTTGGTGGAAGAAGACCGCTGGTTGCACTATGTTTCAGCTGAGGGATTTTTGGGCTAGTGTGAATTGGGCCATCCAAAGTGAACAACACTACAAATCCCAGCAAGCACTGCAAATGTGTTCCTTTACGTGCGTGCTGAGTTCTGAATTGCTGCACCAACCTCGACCTCACGGCAACACAGACATACGCTATATCCAAGGATACATACTTATCAGGACCACTAACCGTTTCAGCAGCAGCATTTACTTTGTTTTAGGCACGGCCAACCTGCTGCGTCGCATTCAGAGGGATTCCTCCCAAATTGCCACGCAAACAATGAGTAAAAGATTACTGAGGGAATGCACCTCAGACTGCTAAATGGCTAATTAAGTTTGAAAAGGTGTCCAGACACAACTAACATAAAGTGGTATGCACATAGCACCAGGTCAAAACAAAAGTAGATTTGATTTGATGTGGTGTGATTCAGGTCACACACTGACTCAAATCTCGTGTATCTAGTGTATAAATGTATAAATGGGGAATGTTTCACTTTGTCCCTTCAAAGTTAGTAAGCAAAGCAGTTTGGTTATAGGTAACGAAAGTGGGAACCTTATTTTCGTAGTGCCGTTTGTGGCTGGTTTTGGCGGATGTCCAGGTGACCGCAATGTAAGTGCATAGTATGTTGTTATACAACCAGATCTTCCAGTTGGCCCAGTTCATCCCTCAGCCTGGCTGCGTAGGGCCTTCAGTGCTCTGTCTCGGCAGCTAGTATGTGGTGTTTCAGCCCAACTGCATGCAATCCGATTTTTATATATGATCCATGAGATATGCATCTAAATATCAGCATTAATTATCAGACAGACATAGACAGACACACACACACACACACACACACACACACACACACACACACACACACACACACACACACACACACACACACACACACACACACACACACACACTCTCCTTTCCATAACCATTACCCATATCCATACACTAACCTCTCCCTTACCCCTATCCTATAACCGTTTCATAACAGATAATTACACTATGGTAACCTACTGGGTAAGAGTTGTGTGGTGTACTTTAGATTTACATTAATCCTCCCAGAGAAGTTATGCAACTTTGATTGGATATATGATTGTCTAGCTTCACCCAGGTGGAGTGGAGTTCTCACCCTTTGCTTCCCCTCCCCAGGTGAGAAGCCTTACCGGTGCACGTGGGATGGCTGCGACTGGCGGTTCGCCCGCTCGGACGAGCTGACTCGTCACTACCGCAAGCACACGGGTGCCAAACCCTTCCAGTGCGGCGTGTGTTCCCGCTCCTTCTCGCGCTCCGACCACCTTGCTCTGCACATGAAGAGACACCAGAACTAACATGCACTAACACACGCACACTACAATCGCACACACACACACACACAAACGCGCGTGCACACCTACGCATGCATACACATGGACAGGGACAGGGACAGGGACAGGGACACACACACACACACACACACACACACACACACACACACACACACACACACACACACACACACACACACACACACACACACACACACACACACACACACACACACACACACACACACACACACACACACACAATAAAGCATACTCATGTACAGCCTGGGAACCAGACGAATCTGCGAGCTCATGTTTTGAGCTCTGGCATATGCGTCTGGCCCCCCTCCTGTTCAGACAGATTTCCAGCAGACCTGGCCCGGGTTGGGCCAATCACAACCGTTTTCTAATAGTGGGCGGGTTTAATTGGGTGACCGTACAGAGGAGCGCTGTTGAGGCATTCTCATAAATAACCAAGATGGCTGCCTTTTATGTGTCACCCATTTCGTTGTTCTGATTGGTTGTATGTCTATCCAATTTCGTTATTTTGGTCTATGCCTGTTGATAATGCCCCTTGGAAATCGAAAAATTTACTGAGAGGTTCTAGACTAATACGCATTTGGGAATTGGTCTGGTGATGTCAGGCTAACACACACACACACACTCACACACACTATCAGAAAACATGCCATCCAAATGTATAAATCAGGAAATGATAAACCTTCCACTGGCAAACATGTGGTAAAAGCTTTTAGTGGCCCCACATGTTTTATTCTCGTGTTCTAAAATTGTTGGTTGTGTTCTTGAGAAATGGTACGGGAAAATAACCTCCTGTCAAAAGAGCGTGGTCACCCACACCAACCAATTAATTAAAGTAAGGTTTTATTTGAGGGAAGGGGGGAAAAACGAAACCAAAACAAAAGTTAAACAGAAGCTATTTGTAGTTTCATTTAGGACTGGAATACGACTGGAAGCTTTCGCTGTGTTCAGACTTTAAGAACTGGGTTTGTGATTGTTATTTTTATATTAAAGGGAAGTGTGTTTTTCTTTTTGCTAGTACAGCCAAAAGTTTGTTTACCTTTTTTGTGCTTTTGTTTGTTTTTGTAACTGGAAAATGCCAGAACCGTTTTGTTTTGCAATTTGATTTGCACTTGAAATGGTTGACTTGTCAAAACTCATTAGACTTCAGAACTCAGTTACCACTGGAAAACATGAAACACATTTCTAATGACTTAAATTCCTCTGAAGATGCAATTCACTGGACACTAAACAGATCATCCCTCTTTACATCCTTCAAAATATGAGGCAGTTTTAATAACGAGACAAGGGACAAAAGAAAATAAAGAGAGAGAGAGAGAGAGAGAGAGAGAGAGAGAGAGAGAGAGAGAGAGAGAGAGAGAGAGAGAGAGAGAGAGAGAGAGAGAGAGAGAGAGAGAGAGAGAGAGAGAGAGAGAGAGAGAGAGAGAGAGAGAGAGGAGTTTAGTTGCTAATGGGCTGCAATTACGTGATGAATTATTTAGCTTTTGTCCGACGGACGTGCGTTGAAGAAAATGTCAGCGGAACCCATAGCCGTCCTTTATAGATACGGACAGTAGACGCAGAGTTAAACAAACATGTCATTGTTTGTTGCACAAGCACCAGGTAGCCATGGAGTATTTAAAAAGAAGGAGAGAGGGCTGGGCACAATATGTCCAGGAAAAATGTTTTCCTTTTGTTTTTGTTTTTTTTCCTTTTTTTTTACGAGAACATTCTTCATTGTTAACATTCTTCTTCGTCAATAACATGTTATTTTATGTCAAGTCCCTCGTTTTCTGCTTTAGAAATACTCTTATCAACAAACAATTTTCACGGTGCTTAATTTATCGATATTTATAATATCGGGATAATGTGTTATTCTGTTTTGTAATCCATTTGGTTCCATATTAATAAGGATTTAACTGGCCTTGTGGTTAGGATCAGTTCACCCTCTGAAATATTTATAACCACCAAACATCTCTGTCTTGTTTTATGATATGAGCAAATCTAATGGAAGTTGTGCTGTACACCAAAGCGTGGGTTCGTTGTTGAATTTAGGCTGCATCTGTGATCTGTGATCTGTGATCGTTTCTTTAACAAAGGACAGCTTAGAACTAATGCAGCACTGTAAAGCATCATGGGAAATCGGACTATTTATTGGACGAGTAGAAGCGGGGGATGAACAAGGTCAACCAATTCTGCCCAACTAAAACGCCTTAATGTAAATATATGCACTGTAAATATCAAAATGATTTTTGGTTCCTTTTTATTTTTTATTTTAACAAAAGGGCCAGCGAAAAATGCCCTGCATCCCAAAAACTATTCGAGCCCTTTCTTTTTTCTTAACAGATATTTTAATATCATTTTTTTATATTGTCCTTTGAACAACCTAGTTCGTAGTTAAGATTTTCTTTTTAGAGAAATACCTTCCAAAGACAAAAGTTGTTTTTCTCCAACTGTAGCAAATTCTAATAAAGTAAACTGACTCTTTTACAAACTATCTCTTGTTTTTAGGGTTGCGAGACTTTGAGTAGTTATGATTACATTTATTTTCAGGGGCAGTGGCCAGGCTTTTAATACAATATTTTTACTCAAACTTTATTTACCTAGGTTTATCCTTGCAGAACCAGCCTTTCCATACAGAA